>CABFVX010000560.1:102632-188545 GCA_902151425.1 Timema shepardi
GGGGGGGGGGGGGTTAGGATGACAGTAGCTTCCCGGCCCAGTTCGGACAGTTCAGTAAGTGTGTTGGTGGATTGGTGCCCCTTAGTTTGGTATAGTGCTTAGTGCGTTCGAATATATGAACAGTTGGTTTTTATTTCGTTACACTGCAACTTATATATATCTCCCTCCTGTCCCTTATAATTGCAAGAAATTGCAAAAAAAAAAAAATTGACTTTCTTCATGAATCTTTAATAAAGTAAGGCCTATAAAAACCTTAATATCAATGTGACTCTTTGGGTCCGTTAAACGAAGCAACAAACTTCTACAATCGTTGTTCATAAATAATAACTTAACATCTCTAAAGTCCCCTAGTATCACAAGAAAATGTTGACAAATTAAAAATGAAAAGAGCTTTAGTGCTCTAAGTGGAAACTAATAAGGGGGATTGAGGTCCTCAAATCCTGAAAATTCTAAGCTCTATTTTAGCAAGTTGGCCAAACAAAGCAATTCAGATTAATACTATGATGTCGATAATCTATCTGACAATGAAGAAGAAAGTGCACCATCCATGTGGCTTTTGTAAACATTCTTATCGTGACATAAGGTCTAGTGGAAAAGGAGATTAGATTCAGTGCCAAGACTGTGGATCTTGGTTTCATGAAGTATATGTTAGAGCCTTTGGAAAAAAACAAGCTTTTTAATACCACGTCTTACTACCTGTTCAGACTATACGCATGTGTACTAATTATGCTTACAAATTAGGGATGAGTAAGGTTGAATTTAGAGGAGGTGTACCCACATTTGCGTGGAGGGAGGGTGAAAATCCATTTAGGAAACCCACCCTCAATACACCCGGCCGGGATTTGAACTTTTATCTCCGTTTCATCGGTAGTCCAGTCTATTGAAGCCTCTGAAGTAAGTGAAAAAATTCAACTGTGAAACATGAATATAAATATTTTATTTTTATAGAATAATATACACATTTTATAAAACTATCTAGAAATATTTATATTCGTGGTAAAATATAAAAATAAATACTTGATTCAAATAGATCCATCTTTTATACAAATAGCCCCACTTTTCTTTTTATCTAAAATACCATTTAGGCCTACACTTCATAATATATTTTGTTGGTTATTTTCTACATAGATTTGTTCCTTACTAAAATAATATTAAATAAAGTAAATAATATATAATCCAAAATATATATATATGATTGTTAAAAAAAATTACAAACATATTAAAGGTGAAAATTGCAATTAAAATTGAAAAGCCCACCTTTACATTTGCCTTTTATTGTACCTATTTGGGACTAGAACCATGTATCCACTTTAACAGTAATGGCTGTTTCTGTTTGACCGAAATATCAGGGATGTAAAAAGTAAAACAAACACATAATAAAATATCAAAACATTATTTAAAATAAGGCCTGTTCCACATAGTTAATACCTGCCGGTACCAGTTCCCCCAATGTCATTCGCTGATTAAAGAAGATAATGCAGATGCTCATATTATAAACTCTACTGAATTATCCACTGCTAAGGATTTTGGGTACTGATAACACGCCACATTTATTTGAGCAAGAAGATTTGAATGACTTAATTCGTGACCTAAAGTTAACCAAAGAGCAAGATGAACTCTTCTGTTCCCAACAACAATATCAATTACTTGAAGTAGGAACTAAAAGACACTATAATAATTATATACAGCTTAGTGAGGTGTATTCTGTGTATTTTATATTGGGGGAGAGGGGGTGGGGATGTGTTAATGTTAAAATATTAATGGCCATATGAAAGAGCTAGGCATTGATCAAAATCCTTACGAACGATGTATGTATACTGACGCATCATATTAAGTTTGAGAGCAATTTCGCTGTATAATGAAAATAAATATCGATCAGTTCCTCTACTTCATGTCGCAGGATTGAAACGTATTAAAGTGTGTCGAAGATTCAGAGTGCAATAAAGAACCATGACTAGTCTTGGCATGTGTGTAGTGATCTTAAGGTTATTGCAATACTTACAGGTCTAAAGAGAGGTTTAGTAAAATGTGGTTGTTTCATGTGTTTGTGGGACAGTCGGGCAACAGAAAATAATTACATTGTTGAGAAATGAGAAACTAGAAGTGAATATATAACTGTAAGAAATAATGTAAATTACGCTCCACTGGTTGAAACAGAAAAGGTTCTTCTTCCACTTTTATTCTTGGTTTAGTGAATAATTTCGTTAAGGCCTTATATAAAAAACGTAAAGGGATTCACCTACCTCGCATACGTTTCCCCCAATATAACCAGAAGAGCTGAAAGAAGAAATTTTATTGAAACCTCTAACATAAATGTTAAAACACAAAACTATAGGACACTGACCTGGGATATTGTATTCTGTTTTAAGCAGTAGTTCATGGATTTCTTGGAAACAGAGAAGAAGACAGTTGAAAATATCTGGTGTAAGACTTACTAAAATGAAATAATATATGGGATGCCGAATGGTTTTGAAAATTCCTCTTAAAAATTTAGATTTGAGCTTTTTCCTGATATTTTGGAAGCTATGAGGGATGAGTAAGGGGAACGCTTTAACCAGCACATATCCACGTTGGAAAAGCGTTGCCAAGGTCACAGTGCACTTTAATACTACCATGATGGGAAATTACGTCTGATTTCTTAAGTGGGACTTCAAGACTGAATATATAGTATAAATCATATAAATTGTGTTTTGCTGAAAATTAGTCTATTATTAATATGCTAAAATTTAGACTACATCTTTTGATGTAAACGTGACTTACAAAAATTAATAGCAATTTTGGAATTAAAATATCAATCCACTTTAAAGTTGGCAACGTTTTTCTTGAGGTATGCATTTTTGTTACTATTGTTGGCTAGCGTAATGTTATACCTGTTGTTTAATCTTTTCTAGATCGGATACAAAAAAAATATGTTGGGATGTAGGGAATGCGATAAAAGACCACTGTTTTTGCAGTTTTCATATAAAAACATTGATTTGGTCAAAAAAAAAAATCAAATATGGTCTCTATACATACATAGTTTAATTGTATTAATACGGGGATATTATCATTGGTTGAATATATGTCATGAGCATGGTCGCATTATCTAAGAAACTTTTTTAACTAAGAGAAAAAGTTTTTATTAAATTTCAGAACACTCTTGAAAGATATTCAAGAATTGTTGATATCACCATGTGAAGAAAATTAAAATATATGTATGTATACAAACCATATTTGATTTATTCTGACAAAAAAAAGTTATGCTTCAAAACTGGAAAAACGCTTGTCTTTTCTCGCGTCCCCTACATCGCCACCTTAAATTTGGGGTTTCCGTTGCTCTCTTGTAATAACGGTGGATCAGGGAACAGACAGAAGCTTTTTATTTGAGTTAATATTCAGTTTCAAAGGAATTGTTTGTACATTTTAATTAAAACCTCTTTTCCCTCTTGAAGTACATACATAGACGTATAGGGCCTAAATAGTTTAGAACTACGTTTCAAGGCATACTAGTTCATTGGTCTGTAGCCTCCAGTCTAGTTAATTACTGACTCAATCTTATCAAAGCTATCCCTTACAAGTGTCAACAGCTAATTAACCTAACTGTGTTAATTGTGCATCAATTTCCTACTCGTGACGTTCAGCCATTCATGACACGTATCCCTGCAGGTTTCAGTAATTAAATTAGCTATTCGTCCTTGGTACTGTCCAAAGTTTGTCTGAAGGATTCAATATACCTTACTATCGGAGAGTTAGTCGACTACAGGATGGACCAAAACTCATTTAATAATGTTCTCCTGTCAAGTCAGGGCAAAAATAGGGGTGCAAGGGGAAATTAGTCACGTTCACTTAGGTCACTATTAACTAAGGGAGAAACTAGTTTCCCCTGCAGATATTATACATTTAAGCCTAATCTAATTATTAAAATAAATCAATTTATTTACTGTATTTATTAACATGACCTAAAACAACATATACATTATACGAGTAGTTGTAGCTTATATTTAATGTACAGACCACAATAAATAGTCCACCTATTTCACTATTAACAGAATCTGCCTCCCAGGGTCACGTCTAGAGGGAGGGGGGAGGAGGGCAAAGGTGTCAATTGTCCCAGGCCTCACATTCCAGGGGCGCCACATTTCTCCCCAAAATTATGAAATTCAATTACATTTATTATTCTAAGTTTTGCATCAAATAGTGTACAGATGATTAACAGCAATAAGTATTCATTCGCTTAGGGTTAGGATTCCATTCTAGATTCCTGAAAACTCTTTAACTTTATGTAATTTAAGATTTACACTATTCGAGTAATGTGCTGAAGTCCAAGAGAAGACACCATCATTGTGCTACCATTGTTGGCCCACAAAAAACTAACAGTGAAATGGCGCAAAGAGGAATTTACGTATGTTAACTTAATTTGTTTGCATTTAATAAATTTCACCTATTTAATGGGTTGATCAAAATTTCATAAAACGTGAGAAATTACTAAGTAACATAAGTACCGAATACGTCTACATATATTATAACAGCTTAATGCTAAAACTGAAAAAGTGCCGTAAAAAGGGGGGGGAGGGGTCTCAGTTTTTTTGCCTCTGCCCTCACATCTTCTTAAAACAGTCCTGATGCCCCTATAACACTCCACTATAGTAAAAAGATTATTATTGGTTTGTTGAATCGTAATATCTTATTTTAGGACAAGGAAGGGCAAAAGTAGATGTATGATATTTGTCATGAGAATTTGTGTAATTCTACTACTAAGCTGTATTATAAGTAGGGACCAGATTTTGCCTATTTGCCTTTTCCCCCCCTAGATTGTAAAACATAGGCTGTTGGTATATACATGCACACATATTTTCCCCCCATGTTATTACGATTACAATATGCCTATTTTATAGTGCCTATGATTACCTATTCTGTTGGTTTTTGCCTATTTTATGAATACAAGCCTTAAATGCGCCAATTTCGGCTTTTTACTCTCTTTTTTCCCCTTTTGAAGAAGAGTTTTGTTTATTATAAATGGAAGTTTAGGTTTTATTGGGGGAGGGGGGAGGGAAGATAAAAGGAATGTGATGTCGCTTTAATTCCCATAATTTACACTATCAAACAAGACATTCTTGTATACAGGCCTATTATATATTTGTACATTTTATCTTGAAAACGGGCCTAAGGGTTTTGATTAATTAGCTATCTAGCGTTTTTGGGTGCGAATAAGCTATTTAGTTAGGTCTAGACTTTGGGAATACTTATTTAGGGGTATGGGGGGGGGGGGTTATTGTATATTTGTAAATTTTATCTTGAGAGCGGGCCCAAGGATTTAGATTAAATTGGTTTATCTACAATTTTTGGGTGCTAGAAAGTGATCTGGCTAGGTCTAGACTTAGGGAATTCTCATTTATTGAGCAGTGGCAGACATCTTGAAAGGAAATGGCGTGCTATTGCAGGATGAAAATTTAACCGATAACAAATTGGAAAATTTAAAATGTTGTCCCTTGACATCCTGTGAAGTAGAAATAAGCTTTTTTAGCTATAAAATCATTCTATCAGAAAATATAACCAATTTTAAAATCGAGAACTTAGGAAAGAATCTAGTGATTCACAGCAATGTAAATTGCTTGTAACCTGCAGGTAACAAACTTGTAGTAAAATAAATGTTACATTACTTATTGTGTACTTATTTTTTCTCAAGTGCTTATTTTAGTTCCTAGATCACATATTTTTAATGCCTACTTGCCTGCTTATTTTAAACATTTTTGGTGCCTAAGAATTCATTCCCTAATTATAAGTATGACAAGATTAAACATAATGATAAAAATAAACATGAGTATATAAACAAAAATAATCATAGAAACAATTTACTATTTGTATAAAGCAAAAAAATAAATCTCCTTGGCTCAAAAATATTGGTATTTAATATATATTTTGTATTTACTCTTGTTTTTCCCCTCACACCCATCCATGAAATCTACATAGTTTTTCTACGTGATATCGGGTAAGAAGGAATAATTGAAAAGAAGTACTACCACATATTCGTGGAGGGAGAGTTGTTAGAAAATGTAGGAACAACACAGTGCACCTGGCTAGGATCCGAACACCGACCTGCCTATAGCCAGCAAACAAAAAATAGGACACCGAGGCCTTTATCCACGTGCCTAATGAATCTGGTTTAAATCAGTTAATCGTTTAAAATATCCAGTGTCTCTCTGAACCGATTAACAGATTTCTTTCATGGTCATATTCATGTTGGGAAGGGAAACAAATGTTGATAAAACCTATTGAAAATCAACCATTTTACTATACAAGTTATTTTTAATGTATATTTTAGCATCCTTAACGTGTTACCTCTAGACTCACAAACGATTTATGGTAGATCATTTTATAGCTATGGAAGTGCTGACTAGACAAACAATCAGATAGGTTTATTGATGGAACAGATAGTTATTCAATATTTTATTTTCATTTAATTTACTTAAGGTATTTAACGTGCACTTTCTGTACCGACTGATTATATCAGCACATGACTTATAAACTAGTTTAAATCTAGAACTGATAGACACACAACCCCCCGGACGTTATTTCCCCACTGTGAAAGGGGAAACACACATTTCACTAATTATATTTTCTTTTTCGGCTATGCCAGGAATTGAACCCGGGACCCCTATCTCAGTACACTGACACGCTAATTACTGAAATACAGTAAGCTGTCGGAAAGATATTCAATAAAATGTATGTAAATATAGAGATACAATATATTAACTGTAAGTTATTTACATATCTTAGGGCAAAATTACTTAAGAATATAGCTTTATTTATAAGAATATTATTTTTTCCTTTTTATAGCTCCATAACCCGGGGTCCAACCTCATGCCTAAATGATAATAACAACAGTACTTTGTAGTTATCACAATGGCTCTTTTCACTACCAGTCTGTGTTTTTCGGTGTGGATACCAAGATATTCTCAGATAAATAAGAATTATCAAGAGAATTTTCTTAAAATCTAAGCCTTATTACTTTGGTATGCACACGAAGTATTGTGATCATAGAAAATACGAGGAAAAAGAGTGTAAAGGAGATGGACATTTATTGCACTAATTGTTTTGGAAAAATAATAATTGAGGGATGGGATATTAGCTGTTTTTATCTGTGCACTTATTATAAAGTCTAAATGATTCTACAATTCGTAAATTTATATTGAGTATTTCTAAATTTTATATCGTATTTAAATGATTTATGGGTATCAGCACATTCTATGGGGACTTTCTTCGCCCATCACTTGAAATGTCAAACATAGGATGGGCTTGATTTTTTTAACATCGAGTTTTGCTAATTTTTTGGCTTACATGAATATATACTAATTAATCTAATGAGTTAAGAATGAGGAAGGTTAAATTCAGAGGAAGTGTACCTGAATTTGTGTGGCAGGAGAGTGGAAAAACATATAGGGAAAACAACCCTCAGTTTATCCAACCTGGAATTGAACCTTGATAATCTGTCATTGGCAGTCTAGTCTATTGCAAGAGTGACGTCTTAGACCATGTAGCCACTGAGGTGTGCTCTTGAAAGAGGCTCTAACAGCCACGTTTATATTTCCAAAATATGTAGAGGAGTAGATTTTAAACAATAGTGCAAACTAAATGTGTCTACTTGAACATCGGTGGTCACACAGGCTAAGATGGTAATCTATTCTGGTCTCATGTGTCGATGATGAGGAGGTCAAGGTTTGAATACCGGATTGATGTGATGTGAGTGGCTTTTCATGAAATACCTTTGTTCTACCTTCAGGCAAGTACGGGGTACGCTTCGTCTAAATTCTACCTTCCTCCTTCCTACCGCCATTAATGTGAATATGTGGATAGCCCGGATGGGGAGTTAGAAGTGATGAAAAACAAACTCCCTAAAATAATCTTATGTTGTGGAATTTTTATATTATTAAAAACACACAAACACTCTCATAAACATTTTTATATGGACTAAGATTCAAACCCATTTTGATCTTAGTTTCTTTTTAATAAGCATAATTATCTTACTACCTGTTCAGGTTAAACGCAAACTAATTAATACTTCGGCTAATGAGCTAGGGATGAGAAAGGTTGAATTTAGAGGTAATGTACCTGCATCTAAGTGAGGGGCGAGTGAAAAACTGTTTTGGGAATAAAACCTCAGTACATCCGACCAATATTCGAGCCCCAATATTCTTGTCATCCACAGTCTAGTCTAACACGAGAGTGACTACTCAGACCGTGCGGCCACCGGAGCAGGTTTGATCTTAGTTAATTTATACTTGGAGGAACTAGAATTCTCATCTTGTTACAGTTCTTGGAGAAACTGAGTGAATGACCTAAACGTAAGATGAGGGGGTAAGTTTTATAGTGCCAAGAGGTAAAAGACGCCCATAAACAATCAATAGTGGCGTAAATAATTATTAATAGCATCTTAAACTACAAATAGCTTTTACTTGTTATTAGAAGTGGGGCAAAAGCTTTTAGATTTATTTTAGGTTAAGTAAATATTAAGTATTATAAAAATATGAATGTTTGTTTTAAATAGCAAAAAAGAATTTATTACGTAGATATACTTCAAAATTTCACAAACCTTCCGATAATGTATTAAAATTAATTGTCATCATCGGGTAGCTGTCAAGGCAAATTTCAGTAAGTATACCTAATCATCTACGCGAGTACTTAATAATGCAATATTAGGTTACAGAAAGGTTTGTATAATACTAAGCATATGCGTAACCAACTATGATATAATTTATCCTAGATTATCAACCAAACTAACATGCGTCTTAATATATCTCCACACTTTGAAAAATATACAAGGCTGTCAAGGAAAGTGAAATTTCAGGACCTTATACGGGTATCTTCAGGAACTTTGAATAGTTATGTTGGAGTTATAAACTTACAATGGTATCATGGCAGATAACATTATTTAGTGAAAATCGTTAAAGGTGATGTTGAGAAAATCGGTTTTACGTTAACCTTTGCGGTTGCAACCTACTCTAGGAGAAATATCCCCAAACTTCTGTAGTCTTCATGGAAATTCCAGTTAAGAAACTTCAAAACCGATAAAACAAATCGCAACTGCATTAGATGTTCTGTTGTGACCCTGTTAAAATTTCTAATTTTTTTGTGTGGATAACTATATCTAAGTGTTTAACCATGTATATTGATCTCAGAACCTCAACATTATGACGTCCTTACACATATGCTATTTCACCTTATAATTATATTTAAAAAATGATAAAACTCAATTTTTTTTTAGGGATACGTCTTTTTTCAGCACTGCGTCTTACTACCCGTTCAGACTATTATCCTATGTACTAATTACGTTAATGGGTTAGGGATAAGGAAGGTTGAACTTATATTAAGTGTTCCCGGAATTTTATGGAGAGAGTGGGAACCCATCTAGGACATCCACTCTTAGCCGGGGGCCGCGGCCCTTCAGGGTCCGCGAAAGGTTTTTTGGGAGGCCTAATAAAAATAATAAACATGTTATTTGTATACTACTGGAGTCAAATATCTTAACTTTTACGTTTTGGAAGTAAGAATTTGATGATCGTAAGCATGTAAGTACAGTAGACTCTCGATTTTCCGGGGTAATAGAAGGGAATCACAGATAATACAAATTATCCCCATCTGTTTACCATCGCCATTCAAAATTTGATGACCTTTGTTTCTACTTAATTATCTGAAAAGGGATTTTCCACAATGGTAGAAATTAAAATGAAGCAGTGAAATTGACTCCTGCATGTGAATAGCATTACGTAATACATTTGAAACAAGAATAGACAAATTAGTTGAAAGTGTTCAATATTAGAGGTCCCATTAAAATACATTTAGGTAAGTTCATTTTTTTTTTTTTTACCGGTTTGTTATTATGATCAGTAAATAAAACCACTATTTTAGAATAAATCTTAATGATTATTATGTTAGTAAAAACTAGAGGACTGAGAAAATATTTTAGGATATTTAGGGGTCCGCGAGTAATAAAAGTTTATGGATCACTGATCTGGGGAAAACCACCCTCATTACACCCAACTGGGATTGAACCACGATATCCTCGTTATCGATAGTCTAGTCTATTTATAGAGTGACGCCTTAGACCATGAGGTCACAGAAAATGTAATGAATATGTTGATAGCTATCAACATCGTCTCAGCGTTCCGGTAGATGGCCCTCAAAGTGGCTATGTTTTAGGACAAACGAATGCATAAAAGCAGAGAACGTACAATGCAAACAAAGGTATCTCAAAATTAGAGGCACATTAAAAGCTATTTACCATCATAATCTCCATAGCGATCACTCGTATAGTACAAAAGACGTTCTTTGTTTTCCATAAAGTAATAAAATGAAGTAATGGTTGATTTATAAGCTCCAAAACTAACTTTATAATGTGATGTAAGTGCTATTCCCAGTCTAGCAAGTGACCCTCTATAACAGATGCTATAGCAAGAAGAAATTGTTAAAAGATTCAATCCCATGAAGATAATGTATTCAGAGAGAGACGATTAGCTAACTCGCAAAGTTGTTTTAGATAAAGTAATGGCAGTGAATATATAACTCTTTATAAAATTATAATTTTCCCCGGGAAGTCCTCACAAACAATGACTGGAGTCAAAATGGAAAGAGTGAGTAGTTTTTATGACCGTGCGCGGATCTTCACTTTAATACCGGACACATTAAAGGCCTTTTCATATTTCATTACGGGGAGCGGGGAGTTAATGATCTAGTTACGTTACTTCATTAACGGACTGTTTCATTTTAAATGCTTTTTGCCTCTGCTTTATTCACTTCTCGGTTCGGGATATTCTTTGTTTTAAAAAGTGTTATTTAGTGTGCTTGTGGAGTTCTTTAGAAGTGTATACAGTATAAAATTTTAACATAAGCACAGCATACAAGCCCAATACAGTAGTTTATCATTGATGAAAAGTGTTAATCCTAATTTATTAGTGTTTGGTGTTCGCTGGGGATCCAAACAAGGACTTTCAAATCATTAAACACATTTTACTGATCGTAATAATATGTCGGAAAAACTAAACTACCATAGTGATCTCATTAAAGGTTTGTTTTTAACTATATTTATATTACGACTCTTTGGCTGTGCTTACTCCCGGTTTTAAATCATATTTTAGAGTTTAACTCCCAATTAGGTGTATATAGTGTTTTTTTATTAAATGGTTTTCTACACTCCCTCACCTAAATTTAGGTATATTTCCTTTAAATTCTACCTTCATCATCTTTACCCCATTAGTCTAGGCCTAAATATGCGAATAGAACAAATGGGTATTAAGTTGGACTAAAAAAAAAGTAATGAAGGGATTGGAATCTCAGATTAGCCTGTGGTGATTATTCCTACCTACCTTGAAGTCAAGGTTCAAACTCAGCAAGTAAAAAAATTTATAAATATTAATTTGAAATTTTCAAACAAATGAACACAAAAAAACACACAAGGAGAGCTAAATTATTATTAATATTAATAATAACACTTAGCACTGCGTCTTACTACCCGTTAGGGTTATACGCTTACGTAATAATTACGCTGATGGGTTAGGGATTGGGAAGGTTGTATATATAGGAAGTAAACCCACATTTGCGGGGAGGGAGAGTGGAAAACTATTTAGGAAAAACCACCCCTAGTTCACCCGAGTGAGATTCGAACCTCTAACTCCCCGTCCCTGGCAGTCTAGCTTTACACGAAACTAGCGCGTTAGCTAACTACTCCATTGAGGTGAGTAAAAGCTAAACTAAATGTGTAAGAGTTATCAGAAAACTGAAACAGCGCTTTATAGTGATGTTGGAGGGTTAAAGAGAAAAAAATAAAAATATATACCCTGATTTTGGTAGGAAGAACATTTACTGGTATTTACCAAAGTTACTAAGACCATTTTAATATAGTCATAGGTAAAATTATGTTATCTGCGGGTGTCACTTTTGATATATATTATCAGCACCTGTAAAATAACACAAGTAATATAGTTAAAAGTTATCAATGTTGGCCGCAAATAAATAGGTTTGTATTTTCTAAACTGTTCTTGAAACCAAAATAATGAAGTTTCTATACTAAGCTATATTCCACAATTCCTTTTGATTGGGGAAGGGTGAGGGGGGTTGTCTGTCCGTGCGAGTTTCTCTCAGAGCGGTAAGTCTAATTACCGATTTTTTTCTTCAAAATTTTGTACATATTCCACGTTTCCTTCCAACACATTAGTTGAATCATTTCTTTTCTTGCGGGTTATAGTTTCAGTTTAAAGGGTGGCAAAACTTACCAACAATGAGGTCTTTCTTTATGTTGGAAGATAATTTTGTAAATATAAGACCTATAATTGATAATATAATACTACATCGAAAAAGGAATACACTTGTGTGTTGTTAATTAAAATGGTCGCAAGAACCTTACTGTCCTTAGAGAAAGGGTATAGAAAAACTAGAAGGGGAGCTTGAACATAATCCTTGAAATAATGTGTAGCCCAGCGGACTAGACCTTCTTCCTATCCTGTATAGAGCAGATCACACTGGATTATACCTTCTTCCCACCCTGTATAGAGTGGATCACATTGGACTAGACCTTATTCCCTCCCTGTATAGAGTATATAACATCAAACTAGAACTTATTCCTATCCTGTAGAGTAGATCACACCAAACTAAAATTTATTCCCATCCTGTATAGAGTAGATCACACCAAACTAGAATTTATTCTCACCCTGTATAAAGTAGATCACACCAAACTAGAATTTATTCCCACCTTGTATAGAGTAGATCACATCAAACTAGAATTTATTCCCACCCTGTATAAAGTAGATCACACCAAACTAGAATTTATTCCCACCCTGTATAAAGTAGATCACACCAAACTAGAATTTATTCCCACCTTGTATAGAGTAGATCACACCAAACTAGAATTTATTTTCACCTTGTATAAAGTAGATCACACCAAACTAGAATTTATTCCCACCTTGTATAGAGTAGATCACATCAAACTAGAATTTATTCCCACCTTGTATAGAGTAGATCACATCAAACTAGAATTTATTCCCACCCTGTATAAAGTAGATCACACCATAATAAACCTTCCCAAATTATTTAGAGTATATCACACGAAAGTAGACTTTATTCCCATCCTGTATGGTGTAGATCACACCAGACTAAACCTTCCCAACTTGTATAAAGTAAATTACACCATAGTAGACTTTATTCCTATCCTGTATAGAGTATGTCACACCAAAGTAGACTCTATTCCCAACTTGGATAGAATAGATCACACCAGACTAAACCTTCCCAGATTATATAGAGTAGATCACACAATAGTAGACTTTATTTCCATCTTGTATGGAGTAGATCACACCAGACTAGACCTTCTTCCCACCCTGCATAAAGTAGAGCCCACTAGACTAAACGACCTTGACTTACAGTCAATTTGCAATTGTAATTGAATGAAAGCCCTTTCCCCTGATTCCCGCTTCTTCCAGAAGGGAACATGAAAGCTTTCCTCCTTCCCTCGTCTTCCTGCGATGAGCTATTTAAGGGTGTATCCACAGGTGCACCAAAGCTTACCACCCCATTAAATATGAAAATGTTGGCTACCTTTCTACCTGGGGCCGGGAGATATAAATTACTTGGTTACGGGGACTGACTGGAAATAGCATTCCTTACTCTTGGAGCTGCCTTTATAGAATAGATTACATTTTCTAACAGGATAAATAATGAGGAGCACTAGTACACTTTAGTCGTTTTGGAAATGTTACCACAGTTTGTACGCTTACCCGTGGCAATAGAAGACTTGACTTTGTAAACCTATTTTCTGTAAACCATTGAAATAATGTACCTCTTAGTTGCATACCTCACAAAAGTCCAAACAGCTAGGCTTTCTAGCTCTAGGGGGTAGGGAACAAATTGGTCAAACTCCCTAACACAAATAAAGAGGGCTAACACCCCTATTTCTGCGTAGTAGATACCGTAGTTTATTTTACTAAGGAATTCCATGAGTAATGGTGCTACCAGTCAGTCTGGGTAATCAAGTAACTTATATATATATATATGTTTGGATGTATGTTTTTATGTGTGTACAAACAAAGATATTGGCGTGATGAACCGAGAAAGAATAGTACAGTAATTATGTTAGCCCTTAAGAGCAATTTGTTGCGCATTTATCAAGCTACAGCAGACCAAAAGAGTCCCGCTCAGATTATTAACAATATATAGCTGTTTCAGAAATTACTGGGCATTAATTTTTTGTTTAAGTTCCGGAGTAGTAAAAGGGGATGTTAATTGCTATTCATGGGATCTAGTGTTAGTTTTGATTATTGTTATCTAAATCATATTCTCTAAGTAGAAAAGATTATTAGGGTTTTACGGCAAAAGATATATTTAAAAAAACTCTAATTAGAGGAGGATGAATTTTTAGAGCGTAATCTAGTGTTTCGTTGAAGAAAATATAAGGAATATAATTGTGGGGAAACTCCGCCCCCATTTTATCCTTACAGACATCAAACCTCTTAAGGGTGGGCCGTAGGGAATGTTAATTAAGGGTAGTGTTTTTGCAGTTTTTATAAAATAACTATTTGCTTGACGAAAATAATATAGCATTGCTCCAGTAGAAATATAGAGTTTAATTTTCTTCACTGTTGACATAAACCGTTAATAAATATCTTTGATGAGTATTGCTGGATTGGATGAGAAACTTTTTAAACAAGGAGAAAGGCTGTAATCATTATTATTATTAGCACCGCGTCTTACTACCCATTCGGGTTATACGCACTTACGCTAATGTGTAATGGTAGGGTGAATGTGAGATGAAATGGAGGACCTACAGTTTAACGTGGAATCCGAACCACGGTGGAGGCCTGGCATTCCCCACATTCACAAGATGTCTTGTCAGAGGTGAAGGAAGGGTTTGGTAATCAGATAAATCTGTGCCGGGACCTGGGATTGAACCCCGGCCGCCAGCACAGAAGTCTGACACCTTACCCTTAGACCGCCAGGTCACCCGGTTGTAATCAAATTCCAGGGCATCCTTAAAGAGGTGTTGTGGTCACCATTTGAAGAAAATTAAATTCTATGTTTCTACTGAGGAAATATTTAATTTCTTTCGACAAAGAAAAGGTTTCCATATAAAAACGGCAAAAAAACAACAACTTTACCTTCTATCCCCCCTTCCCTACACTCCAAACTCAATAAGAACGATGTGAATTAGTAAAAACAAATTACTAAAGAACTAGGACATGATATCGTTTGTAACAAATAACTACGTTTAATGCAGCTTAGTCCACACTTGCAAGGGGTATCGATTTGGTTTGAGTAACTTTGAAAATGGAGGAAGTATCCCATTAGGTGTAAGAATTACACCGTAACTCTCTATCAAAGCTGTTTGAGTAATAATAGAGATCTATTTTTCAACACGATGATATGAAATCATTTTTTTAAATAGGTTTATTTTTTTCCATACTTGATTAGTTGAGTGACAAAGTCTGTGTTGATGCAAGCCCCTGAACTAAAGAAATGTAACTAAAGAAGCTAGCTCATGTTGCCATCGATATTGTTATAATTGAACTGTTTTTCATATACTAGTTTTACGGTGACTGAGGGGTCAGGGCAAAAATCCCAGCCGGCTGTAAGAAGGAGGTTTTGTCCCCTCAACACCCACCCTCCCTCCATGAAAATGTCAGGTAGACTTAATCTAGATCCTACCTTCTTTTTACCAACTCAACGTGGAGTACAAATATAAAGTTTTTGCTTATATCTCCAGACCAAACTGTTGCCACTCGAGCACCCCTTTTTCTATCAGTTTCCTCTGTTTCGTGTTTATATCGTGATACGTGTGAATGGTTCATACCCCAACATTAAAAGTAAATTTCCCTTGCCTCTAATTCACACAGCCATGCTCTCAGATTTGAACATTTCATGTCCTTTCCTTCCATTTAAAAAGCGTGACATTAAATTCAGAGATGCCACATTTTTACCCCTTCTTTTTTGTAATTTATTTTCCACGTGTATCCGGGCGTCACGGAAGCTGGGAACTTACCCTCACACCCTTTGAGAGATGTTTGTCAAGATTTTCACTTTATTTTACTTCCGTTTTGTTAATCCTGCCCCCACTAACCCCTATCCAAAACTGTCACTAAACTACAGTTCTGCTCTCCTCCCAACCTCTGATATCTCATCGGAACTCTCTAATGACCACTCTTCTCCATTCTATTTTCTGTTTCCTTTCCCTCCATTAATCAATCCTCTCTTCTTTTCCAAATACACCCCCTCTTCATCAACCAAATCTCCACTTTTCTCATACTAATACACCCTCTTCTTTTGCCTAATTGATTTCCTTTCTTCCTCCCAATATCCCATCTCTCCTTCCTCAATGTATCTCCTATCCCACTTTCAATATCTCCTCTTATCCCCTTAGAATATTATCTCTTCACCAATTTATTCCTTATTATTGTCTCAATATCCCCTATTCTCTTCCCAAAATAAAATTTCCCTGCCTCCCAATATTATCTCTTCCCAATTTATCCCTTTTCTTCCTTCCAAAATTACCTCTCCATTTTACCAACTATCCCCTATCCTCCTCTTATAATACCCTAGTGTATCTCCCGATTTTTCCCATCTCCTAGTTCCAATACACCCACTTGTCTCCCCCAATATATTTCCTATTCTACTCCCAATATTCCCTCCCCTCAAACTGTCCATCATTTCAGCCCTCTTTTCACCCCCGTTGCATGTATATTTTTGTTGATGCATAAAATCACTGTAACCAGTCACGTAAAAGTAAACTAATAACTACAAAAATGTGTTTTAATAATAATTATACTTTTAACCAAATTTCCGTTCCAATAATTAAACTCCAATCTCATTCCTCTTTCGGCTTCAGATGAAGCGAACTTCCACTCACCCCCACAGATGTTGTACTGTTTATAATTTATCAAGCCCTTGTAGACGATGCTAACTTGACAGCTGGCATCGGGGCGTCTCATCTGTACACGACGCCTGCATCCGCTACAAGAGAAGGATAGCAGCGTAAAAGTGGCAGTTGTCAGTAACCATGAGTAGTGATAGCGGCGTGATGAGAGCTACTTACCTCACAGAGCTATCTAGTGAGCGGTATAAGAATATATTTCACGAGGTGGAAACATGGCTCAACAGAGTTAGCAAATACTTTAGGACGAGTTTACGGTTGCTTACTACGATTTGATATTTCAAGGTAGCTCCCGTAAAGGAGAGGAAACAATATATATATATATATATATATATGGATGAACGTCATCACTCAGGTAGAGAATAGATAACTGTAAAACAACTATATTAAAGTTTATAAAAAAGTTTTAGTTTGATATATATTTTTCTTAGAAAATTATTAGTCCCTTTCCAGATTATGTGCATTTATTCCTACTAATGGTGTAGGTATGAGCACAGTATAATTTAGAGGAAATGTATCCACATCTGCGTGGGATAAAATAGGGAAACCACACACAAGATACAGGGCACAAGATGCGAATACCCATTAGGGTAAAAGATATGATTTTCACAATTTTTGTTTTCAATATCTTATACCTTGTGTTAAATCAAACACGTTCTATATCGACCATGGTGTATAGTGAAATCTTTGGGATAGCTCTGTTTGCTATACATTGACTTTTTTAAGTTGAATGTCTACTAACAAACAAAAACCCAATGAAAGCCAAATTAAATTATAAGTTTATTTATGCATAGATATAAAAATTATCAGTAAATTAAAAAGAAAAATATTGCAAAGAAAAATGAAACTTATTCTTAAAGGCTTTGAATATGAATATTTTTCCTTTTAGTTAGTCATGTATATAAATTTATTTATAAATAAAAGATAGATACAGTATATATTAAATATATATATATATATATATATATTAATTCATCCCTAGAGTCTATGAAAAAAATATAATGTATAAGAATATGTATACACATGTATGGAAGTTAAAGGGAAAAGAAAGCTTTTCGAAGAAGCTTTCCCATGACATTTTTTAGAATTTAAATGCCTAAAATCTTATTTGCAGTGGTTTTTCCCCAGCAAATAGTTGAAAATTAAAGGTCACAAGATGCCTTTTGGAGTGGTACTATATATACCCTGGTTAATTTTTGTTTTAAGCGGTTTTTGGAGGTGAAGTGACCCTTTTACCACACACTGAATCAATTAATTATTTTTACATTTGTGTGTCACGTTTCTCATCAAATGCCCGAGATTTTCATAGCTTACTATATATATATATAGTATATATATATATGTGTGTGTGTGTGTGTGTGTGTGACCATCTCCTTCTTTACCTTGTTAACATGGGCCTTAGACTTTATCAGGATGTGCTATGGCTGAGGATAAGGGGGAGGGGATGGGATATATTTGTTTGGGTTCGTGATTGATGTTAAACTTGGGTTTGAAATAAGTTTGTTAGTACTACTATGTCTATTACAAATGTGATGTTGGTATAGATATTCAAAATAAAGAATTTAAAGAAAACTTAGAAGCTTGTGACAAAACGAGGTGTTGCTAGGAATTCCCCATGGCCTGTCTGACTATTAGGTGATCTCTACGCGGTTATCAATCCTGGTACCCTGGGGTCGAGTGGCAGACCTCAAGATAAGTACTGATGAACCAGCCTCCTAGTCCGTGTAGTCCCAAAATCGGGCAGAGTGAACCCTAGACTTCGGTGTTGATTAGTCAGCCATGATGGCTGGTCCCCCTATATTTTATCCTGGCCCATGGCCTGGTTTCTCACTAAGGAATGCTGACAACACTTTTGTGTCCAGCTCTTTTAGTTTATTTGTTTATAGAATAATCAAAACAACCTGCAACGCTCGTTTTGTCATTCGCAACTCATAACATAGAATATTACACAAAATCACATTCCAATTTAGGCCATGTGGTTATATATATATATATATATATATATATATATATATATATATATAAAACATAACTAGAGTTCATTTGAAAGTCTCTAATCCAAAGTCAGTCAAGGGGATCATAAGTTTTTTTGTAGAAATAATTAAACTGGGGAAAAGTCTCCATCCTTGTCTTTTATAAAGTTCGATTAAATATAGATTATAAATTTAAAACAATTGTATTGGTTTGTTTAGTATATTTTGCTGCAATCACAGCCTTAAGATTCATATTTAAGAACTTTAGAGAAAGAGAGTATACAACATTTAACAGGAGGCAAATTATTACAGATGGAAGATTTATTTCCAGGGATATCCTTTGTATCCACCGGTTCAGCAACAACTGGAATATTTATTTTATTTTCAAACTATCAATTGGTTGACAACACAGTTAGCTTATTTGGTTTACTATGCACCTAATGGAATTGTCTTGATAAAACCTGGATTCAATATCGACCTATTATATTGAAGTTATTTTATAAACCATGATACTTAGATACGGTATAGTTTTATAAAAATAGCAATTATATTTATCTCAGCTATCCTTCTAATTACTTAAGTGTACTCATTGTAAACATCATATTCACTGTTTAGATAACAACATTATCAATTGGGCCACTTTCCAAGTAGCCTTGAGAAATATTTCAATAATAGAACCGCTCGAACAAGAATATGTGTGGGCGCTCCGATTGCAAACAAGATTGCATTACTATTACAAAAACTAATGGATGCTTTCATAGAATGGAGCCATTTTAAAAACCAGGTAGGAAAAAACACTGATAGGTTTGTAAAGAAAATAGAGCAAATGCAACCATGAAGTGAAAATAGTATTCTGTCTGGAGATAAAAGAAAAAAACAGTCGTATGGAGAGAAAATACACGAGTTGTTTGGAGAAAAGAGAAACATTTATTTGTCTAAAAAGAAGATAAACATATAGCTGCCTAGAGATAAGAGAAATATATAGTTGTCTCAAGAGAAGAAAAACATATAGATTCTAGAGAGAATAAAAATATATAGTTGTCTCGAGAGAAGAGAAACACAGGGTTTTCTAGAGAGAAGAGAAACACATAGATTCTAGAGAGAATAAAAATATATAGTTGTCTCGAGAAAAGAGAAACACAGAGTTTTCTGGAGAGAAGAGAAACACATAGATTCTAGAGAGAATAAAAATATATAGTTGTCTCTAGAGAAGAGAAGCACATAGTTGTTTAGAGAGAAGAGAAATATATACTTGTTTAGAGATAGAGACATGTGTAATTAAGATTTTTTTTAATTAAAAAACCTTAGACACGGAAATCATGTCCGGGAATCGAAACTGTGTCTAAGTGTCATTTTTCAATTTAAAAACAATGCTAATTAGGTAAGGCTTTAACCGTAATTAACAACTATAATAGCTTGGCTATTTAATCCACCATATGTGATTTAAGTTTTGCCTTCCCCAAAGATCCTGTTTGATTATATAATTTCATGAAATGGACAAATTAGATGTTTATTCTGAAATAATTATGGTATATTATTGAAAACCTTTGGTTTGCTAGGTGGCTCTGGAAGTAGTGAAACTACAATAAATTAAGAAACCTGATTCCATCCCTCCTGCCTTTGTGGATGATTGGCCAGGGAAGATAAGTGGACGTCTGCACCAAGACTAGAGATTCCTGTTTATATGTCATACCCAGGTTTTTAAAGTATCAAAGCATTAGTATGTGTTTCCTGTCACATACTAAGCCAAAAACTACCTTTGCGTTTAAGAGTGCTATGATGGCTTATTCAGTTAAAATTTAGGTAAGTTTTTTTGCCAATAATGTACTGTACATATAAGGAGGGCAAAGTGAAAAGGGCTCATAAGTAAAAAAAAGTGTTGTGAAACCACGTAAAAAGTAAGGAGTATATCAAAAAGCGATGTGAAGCACAGCTGGCTTAAAACCTGTTTATTAACCATAGATTTTAAAATATATTTACGAAATTTTGTGGGAAGGCAGATGAAAACATGTCGAATAAAATAATCAATTTTCCACAAAAAGGAAAACTAAGCCTATACGCCCTTTTTACACCACCCACTTCATATGTAGAACATTTTTAGACGTATATGTAAACAAAATATTTGTTTTATTTAAGGCATAGCTAAATGAAAAGATTATGCACTTAAAAACTTACGATGAAATTTAAACCACTTTAAAAACTTACTTTTTAGCTTATTTTTATATTTATGATCACTTTCTCTTTTAAAAATTATTTAGGAACTAGTGGGCTTTTAAATAGTGTTTATAGGTCAATTCTCCAATACATATGTTGATATTTGGTTCCTATATCTTCAATTATATATAATTATTTAGACTAAATACCTCAACGCTTTGTAAGTTGGTGTTTTAAAACATTTAAAAGAGCTAAGTACCAGTACCATCTATTCTGACATTATGGACCTAATACACTATTTTGTACAGTTACAAATCTAAATGAGTCAGAGATAGATGCGAAATTCTAGATTTTAAGGATGATGAATTTGTGGATATATAATTTAAAGCTTGTTTCCTGTCAGATACTCTGTCTTCAAACTACTGAATGAAGCTCTCAGTCTAGATAAGACTGACTTAGCCTACATTCAAGATTAATTTTTCAGCGCAACGCAAGAAGTCCCCAGGAAACCAGGCGTGTTGATAAGACCCGTCATTTCAAGATAAGACCAAGGCTCGGTCGGCTATGAGACACGAGGCGGCTTAAAAGGACCCACGAGGGGAAGGGAGGGCTACAAAGGCGTGAGTTTTGTCTAGTTAGGATGGGTTTTTTGGTGATGGAGAGGTCGGGGTCCAAATCTCAACTAGGTTTACTGAGGAATGTATGTTTTTACTTAACATATTTTCCCAATCCCCCCCGCACGAGAATATTGTTCCTACTTCTTCAAACTTTACCTTATTCCTTTCTAACCTTTTAGTTTAAATAATCGAATAGCTTGGATGGGTGATAATACTTGGAAAGCGACTTAAAAAAAATCAACAGTAGCTATTTTTGACCTAGGTAGTCTTGAGCTTTACCTCAGGACCCAATGTTCGTGAGTTCAAACCCAGCTGGGGTTGACGGATCTTTCTTTAGCGATAACAATTTGTAGCACAACTCCTTCGGAGGATATAACTAAAGCCATTGATCCCATATCGATTGTGTTATGTAAACGAACCCTGAAAAGTATGAGAAAATACCTTTCCCGCCAAAATCTGTAGGATCTTTAGCTTTCGTTAGTAGAAATTCTCGTGTGCTGATATAATCAGTCGGTTCAGAAAGGGCACGTTAAATAATTCAGATAAAAAATAAGATTAAACAGAAGCTATTGAGCTTCATCCCGGCTACCCAGGGAAAGGGTAGGAAGAAAGGGAGGTGAGGTCTACCCAGTGCCCTTACTTCCCCCGATCATCAATTACAAACATTTCTCGGGACGCTAATGGACGATGGCACAGATTTATAATTAATCGCCGGCACCACCACTGCTGCTCGCATCAACTAGCTCTTATATTTTCGAATATTGACAGATTTATCTGTCATCCTAATAGATTGCGCCTTTTATTTCATAATTTTATTGATATATATTTTGTTTTCGAAGTTCGACTCATAAAACTGGAACATAAATGAGATATTGTTCGATGCATATGACGAAGGCTATACTTACCTCCTTATTCCCGAAATATCTTGGTGTGTACTTGAGTTTATCATACTTGGACGGTCTAAAACGTTGATGAAACATTTTTGTAGTCCTGAATGAAAATAAGTCATATTTGAGATGAGTATGAGAAAAATTAACCATTATAGTTGGTGTTATGCTGTACTTATCAATTTATAATATTGAAAACTTATTTCTTGTAAGAACAGCCAAGCTCAACACCAGAATAAACTCCACTCGACTTGCTTTTCCCACGTGAAATATAGCCCAACTTTTCTTGCTGATGCTTTGAATAGCATCATAAGTATTTAACTTATTGTAAAGAGGATTTTATTTAATAGATGTGAACATTACAACATTTTTTAAGAAACATGTATTATATTTAAGACACATTTTATTTAATCCATACGTTACTATTTACTAACTCAATTAATATAGGATTGAGACAACTTAATTATGTACAAATTGGTCAATATTTGACTATCGCTAGTCAATATTATAGGACTACATTAAGAGTAATGCTTTTTTTTTATTACATAATCAACAATATTTCATATTGTCAGTGTAATATAATAATTAACTTTAACTTGCCATCAAGGATACGTGACATGAAAAAAACAAATATCTTTGTACATACTACAGACAAGAGTTCAGATGATCGAGATGGTCCAGTAATAGCATCTTTTACTCGTTATTCTATTAAATAATTTGTCAGATCTACGCCTATTTGATCTAAATAAGTTGACCAATGCTTTTTTCTAATTGCTGATGCATTTACATTAACCCTAACATTGTAAGCTCATATAAACTGCTCATTTACAGCAATTTTCTTTTCCTTAGCTCTTGAATTGCGAATAAATCTAGTAATAAACCTGTCATTTTGGTCAAAAACGCTTACAGATACTACATTTTGAGAGGGTAGGCCCCTTCGCACCATACCGCTTAGCTCAATTCAAGTGGTTTAGTTTAGAATAGTTGGGGAATACCAAATGGGAAACTCAAGGGGTGGACGCACTTGAGATGCCAAATAATATAGTCAGGAATACGCCTCCTGGTCTATATTGATACAGGTCCTACAGGTAAACAGGATGTTAATTTTATGTTAGCCCAAGTTGAATCGTGAAGTTTCTAAGAGAATATTATGGAGAATAAGTTATTATAACGCGCTACTGTGGCATCTTATACTTCAAGGACTTTTGAAATTTTATTTAAACAGTTGAAACTACTTGGACATTTCGTTCAACATTGTATCATGATATAGTTTGTTATAAACACGTATTAGAATTTTTGTAATGATCATTTCCTAGACCTGGGAGTTGAACCAGTGACCGTTCGTTTGACACAATCAGCTTGGAATTTAAGAGTAAGCTTTTATTACCATACTTTTCCAGCTGAGATATCTGCGTATGTACAATAAATAAGAGTGTAAAAAGTATAAGATAGAGGAATTGTGGCAAAATTTTTATAAAATAACATTCAGGAATAGTTTAAAGAAAAATCTCTTCCAGTTGAGATTTAAACCGCTATCTCCCCGTCACCAGTAAGCCCAACGCCTTGATCCGTGTACCCTCCAGTGCGGGTTGGATTAAGTTAAGGCTATTTGTAATATAGCGCTTGCTTGAAATATTCATATTGATTAAACGTCACTTTATTAATGGAATTCCAAAAATAATTAATGTAGGCTGTAGTGATGCGACCAAACATTTGAAATTGTGTGGAAATTAGCTGACCTTTCGCACACATGCTTTGTATCAGTACATAACAATGATGTATTTGAGAATAAAACACACAAGCTCTACTCCTAGTACAAGTATATTTCATTATCTATTTACTGATTTGAATGAAACTATTGTACTCGATAATCTGATAGCCTTGCTGGTAAACCTAGGAAAGGTTGGCGGCGATGATTAAAAACAAATATTAAATCTTAATACGAAGAAAATTGTCCTCAATAAGGATAATTAGTTTGTCAAAACCTATCTATCTTCTGCTTGAGATTTCTTGTGAAAAAAAATCTTTAAAACAGTATATTCTCCTTTAAAATGTGATCAGAAGAAAGTCTTGATGAATATCTTCACTTAAAAATGTAGCTTGTGAGCAATTTTGTTGATGATTCTTCCCTCCACAATGCAATTGCTGGAAAGTCAAGGTGAATATACTTCTCTTTAAAATATAACGGCTGGAAAGTGATGGTGAAGATTTCCACCCTCCTATGGAAAGTTCTATGGTGGTATTTATTAATCCACAAAATTCATCTGCTGTAAAGTGACGCTGTAGGTATTTACCTCCAAAATGTAACTGCTGGAAAGAGATAGTGAAAAAGTTCCACTTCAAAATGTAACTGGTGGAAGGAGACAGTGAAGATATTGCTCTTCAAAATATAACTGCTGGAAAGACACGGTAAAGATTTACCCTCTAAAAGGTAACAGGTGAAAAGTCTAGCTGAAGATTAAAGAGCGGAATGAGGTGGGATAAAAGCCCTCCACGTAAGCCAAACCAAAATAAATATAATTTATTGCTCTTTTGAGTTTTTTTCAGAATCAGAAACGACCTAAAAAAAAAAGTTTATATCTCTGCCTGAAAACGAACTCGCTGGTAATTGGTTCGTCCGTTCTTGCTTGAAATGTTCAAGCCTTTTATTTATATGTTGAAATTTGTGAAGACGAGGACTCCTCTCTTACCCCCCTCGGTAGGGAGCTACTGTAGCTCCCCAGGCGATCTCCTGGTACATATAAATCTCACCCACCTCCACACGTAAACATTTCCACACACACACACACACGTCTTTGTTAAACAATCACGTAGCAAAAAACTTGTTGTGTCAAAGATTGGCCTGGTTTGAACTTTACAACTCATGAGCTGACTGGTGACTGGTCCCCTTGGCCACAGCTTCATAGTCTCACTGTTTCATATAGATGAGGTATAAAGAAAGTATTGTGATAAGGAGGAATATTGAACTGTGTCCCATATCTTCAGCTAGAGCTATGTATGTATGTATGTAATACACTGGTTAGTTACCTAAATCTAGAATTAGTTTTACAATTTATTTATCTGACCCTGTGGGTACATGGACTGAAGCGTCAATAGAATATGGTTATGCTTACCAATTATATGGTTACGGTTTAAATTTCCGCCTGGTGTGCAGAGTTGATTTTTCCTAAATAGTTTTACACTATTCATCCACGCATATGTGAGTATACTTCTTCCAAATTAAACCTTCCTCATTTCTACCTCATTAGGGTAAATATGTGGATAGCCTGGATGAAGTTAAAAATATTTAAAAGAAAGAGTATATAAAACTTACATGTTATGTAACTATCTTGGTTTTTGAAAGGTTATCGACTTTGCTTAGCTAAATATTAGATAGCACACCTCTTACTAAGGGGGGATGGAAGGGACAGGGACCTGGTTTGGCGGCCACATGGTCTAAAGTGCTACGTATTAGACTGGACTGCCGATGACAGGGAGATCCGGGCTCAAATCCCAATCGGGTGCACTGAGTGTGGGTTTACAAAAACTATTTCCACTCTCCCTCAACGCAGTTTAGAGCTTACTTCCTCTAAATTCAACCTCTTCATCCCTAATTGATCAGCATAATTATTACATATGCGTGTAACCTGAACAGGCAGGGAAACATGGTGCTAAATAAAAAGGGATTGTGAGCTAAGATCCTTATTTCTGAAGTTTTAATGCAAAACATATATTTATTTTTTGACAAAATAAAAAAAATATTGCTTTAGTAGCTACTTTAAGTTTAATTTTATAATTAGTGATGTCTGAAGAGTTCTTGAATAGTTTCCATGGTCTTATGGATATTTACACATAAACTTTTTGAATGGAGATCAAAAGTTTTGATCAAATTGTAACGCACATGATGGATGTCAATGCTGTTGAGATCCCTATGTGTTGAAAATAATACTAAATGTTTCTACAGAAGAAATATTTTATTTATTTTAGCCAAAAAAGGTTTGTCATAAAAACTGAAGATAAATGGACTTTAACTCATGTTATATTTCATACCACCCCAAACAAGTGTATGAAACGTCCTTATATATCCATATAAAAAGAATAAGTAATTTAAAATTGGTTTTCATACCATTAAAATCGCTTATTATTAATTTCCAAATGAATGTAATTTGAATCAAATATTTTTACGGCATTTTTATGTAACCTGTTAGAAGGAGCGAATCCATAAAGGGGGGAAAGGGTACATTCCCCCCTCTTTCCTCTAAATGGTCAGGAGGCGGACGAAAAAACTAAAACTCAGCCGAAATGAACACCTCTGAGTGGATAAACGGAAAAGGCGTAATGGAAAGAGCCAGGCGAAGGAACAAGAATGTTTAATATAGTAGGAAGCTTTTAGCCCGTATGGGTAGTAATATGTAGTGCTCCCTCTCTCTCTCTCTCTCTCTCTCTCTCTCTCTATATATATATATATATATATATATATATATATATATTGAGATAAGTCAGAGTGAGATAACGCAAAGCTTATTAAGTACACATGTTAATGCCATTGTTACGTCTAATCCAAACATGGCTGAGGACAACTCTGGTGGAAAGAAGACTTGTTGGCTTGGCTCTTCTGCATGTTCACAATGATATAATTTTATACCCACAACAAATGCTTGAGCCTTTGTTAAAATTAGTAAACACAGAATGGTCATATAGCTTACATTTAAAAAAATATTATAAAATACTAATTTGTTTTATCCATATTTACATTAATTTATTATTTTTCTATCTTATTTCCAGGAGTCCAGTATGGTTTTAAAACACCACTTTTGAAGGGTACATTAAAAAAAAATCTCACCCCAGGGAAGAGTGTCTTTCCCCTCGCCCTCCTCCTCGAATTGCTCCCTAGGTCCACCCCTGCTTGTTAGTAGAGTTACATCAAATATGGTGATAAATGGGTCCACTCATAGAATAAATCACTTGCTTCCTTTTAGCTCAAAGGAATGTTTGAGTAAGTCAAGATAATGGCCAATTTAAACGCGATTCAATATTATACGAGATCGTTTCAATCAGAGAACTCAGTGCTTCGGAATTGTTAGTGGGTAGCTCTCAATAAAGTGATGTTTACAAAGAGAACACTTTGATAGAAATAGAACTTTCTTTTTGTTTACTCTGAAAGAAATTACTCATTGGGAATAGTCCGCCTTAATTATCCTAATCTAATGACTAAATGAATGTTGTTTTAGAAGCTTAGAGCTGACGTTGTTGCAGCAACTAACAAGTCATGATCCTCTCGAGGGCTGTTAGAACTAGGTACTCCTCACTAATGGAGTTCGTCATTAATTCAGCTTTTTTAGACTAGCTACTGGATATCCCTTAATTCCTCTTTGGTCGTCACTACTAGGCCGGATACTACCACCAGAATACTATTCTGTGAAGTGACAGTCGAAGGTCGCCTCGAGTCTTGGACCTCCTGGGTAGAGCAGACCAAGAACCTCTTTTATCCGGCTCCACTAGAAGTCCCCAACAAACACAAATTGTGTTTACTAGATTACGCTTTTGTTTAGAACAAACACTCACCTGCGCCAGTGGTCACGGGGTCTAGTGCGTCAAACTATCAATAGACTGGATTACTGGTGATGGTGAGATCAAGGTTTGAATCCCGGATACTGTACATTCAGGGCAATTTTTATAATCATGCCCTTAGCAAGCTAATTTAGGTAAACTTCTTCTAAAAATACCCTCCTCATATAAAATGTAACTGATAGATTAATTAATCAATAACCTGACCACTGCTACTTGAATTATTCACTATCCAAACGAATATTCAAGGCCTCAGCCACATCAAAAAGCCAAGGAGGATTATCAGGCTTATTTTTAATTACATTAAACCGAGAAGAGGAAAGTAAATACATCCAAATGGTCATTAAGTCATAATTTTTAATCAACACCACACATCTAGTAATATTTATATAGAATAAATTTACAGTCGTTAAGACGTTATCTTTCTAAATTTCAGCATTGCGGATGTATTTTAATATTTAAACCATATTAAAGCCTAGACTTGGAAATGCAAGTATTATTCACCTGGACAGTATTAGAATTCTAAAAGAGTTTAAAAAAAAAGCTTTCCAAGTGCCACCGTTGTGGCTGGCCTTCTAAACACCCTGGGGGAAGTTGGGAATTTCTTCATCACTCATTTCTCCCCCTCCCCTTCTTTCATCACTTTCCTTGGTGGTCCGTGGTTCAACACCAGACGCCGTCACTTCAAGTGGCTCGTCTGGAACACACCCGCCCGAGAATTGATTCAACACTCCTGTATTTACCAACCTCTTCGCTTCCCTCCCGACCACCAACAAGAAGAAGGAGGTTTCAAAAGAAAAAAAAAGAGAAAAAACACATTTATAGATGAAATATCAGAAGATGGAGGGAAAAAAATAGCGTTGTTCTTTTTTTTTCTCCCCATTGTGTGTGTGTGTGTGTGTGTATGTGTTCCGATGGTGTTTTTGACAGTCTCTCCAATAAGGCTCCGACCAATCAGAGTGCCCGGAAGATTGAATTGCCTGGATTGGTTGGGAAGGGAAGCGTACCCGAAGTTGAACGTCTAATTCCTTCTTTTTCTAATTAATATCCTCAATTAGTTCCCCGGAACCATCCGGATGATGAATACTTAGTATATCTTTTAGAAATAATGGTATCACCATAACAAACTCGTGGATTTGTTCAGAATTCGTCCCATTGTCCAATAAAACAATAATATGTGAACGTACGGCAAAAAGAAACAAAACAAAAGTATATTTGAATATAGTATCCAGAATATAGATGTAGGAGTAGAACAAAATCCTTAGTATAATAGGAAATGGAAGAACCAAGTCGAGTTTATTTAAGTGTTTTATGACTCCAGAAAGTTTTGCTTTATTTAAATCTTTTACTATGTTTTTGGGTTTAGTAGCAATTTGTATTTTTAACTTTCAAACTTTCGTAAGAATTTATTGAAAATTTAGTCAACTGATCTCGCTCGAAAAAAAGTGTATTTTATACGATCAATGTTTGGTTTCATAACAATGTGGACCAGCTAGGATGTAAGCTCATGCCCAAGCTCAAGCACATAGTTGTTTCCGAATAACCCCATGCCTTTGCGACTACACTTTGATGTCAACGTACTTTTTTTTGCTCCCTTCTATGACTTTTTTTTTGTAGACCACGTTTTATATTATCCGTCCGAATTATACACTTATTTACACTAATTAAGTTATGGATTAGAATGGTATGATTTATAGAAAGTGTACTGCCATTTGATTATATGGAGAGTTAAAACATATTTAGGGAAAAGTTATCCTCTCTGCAATCAGCTTGGACTCCAACTTCTTTCATTGGTAAATTAGACCAGGCACGATTGACGAATGAAACAATTCAACACTTTTTACTGTAGTATTCCATTCTATCTGCTTGCACTGACATTTTTAGGATGTCCTTTAGCTATCGTAATATTTTCTATAATTACAGTTTCTTTGAAACTGACACCTTAGCTCAGTTGGTAACGTATCTGCCCACTGAGCTAGGATTCCAGGCTTCGATTCCCTGCCTGTTCAAAAAAAAGTATTGGTAAAACTTGGGTTTACTATTTTACAATGATGAATTAACAGCCGGAGACTGGATGTTGTGACTGTCTTAGTCGTAAGTTAGATTTTATAAAGCTACGACAGGCATAGCAAACTGGTAGGGGAAACTATATAGCTTGAATAAAAAACTGACCCAGAGCAGAGGCTGGAAACAGTAATGGCTGAATAGTAATAGTAAATTTTCTTTGAATTTGTACTTTAAACTTCCCGTTTTTTTTATTCCTAAAATAGTTTTCTCCCTAACTTCCCCAAACTCAGACCTAGTTTATTATTGTATCTGGAATTCTTTATTGACAATTGGCCAAGACATAAACAAAAGAAATACAAATAAATTAAAATAATGCAAATAAATTAGGAATTCAATATGGAATTTTTAAATTATCAGTTAAAATAATTATCAGCTTACAATTTATAATCTAACTTAACCCAGTTCACCAAGAATTAACACCAAACTCTCAACACTAGCACCAATAATAATAATACTCGTATCAGGGCAACCTTCAGGGATGGATTTAGATCTGTGGTTGAGCTCGATGGTCTTGGGGTAAAGTGCTTGCCTCGGGACCCAATGTTCTTGGGTTAAAACCCAACCGAGGGCAACGGATATTTCTTGAGTGATAAAAATCCGTAGCACAACTTTCTTTGAAGGGGAAGTAAACCCGTTGGTCCCATGTCTATTGTGGCATGTAAAAAAAATACTGGTAGATATGTGAAAATACCTTTCCCAGTAAAATTTGAAGGCCCTTTCGCTCTCGCTTGTAGACATTTTCTTGTGCAGATATAATGAGTCAATTCAGAAAGTGCACGGTTAAAAATACCTCTAACAAATAAAAAGGAAAATTAGAACTGTGGATGCCCAGTGACTGTAAAAAATTGTAGACCCCAACATTAAAATAATATTTATTTTCGAGGTTTTGAAACTATCATATTTTTTCCTTACAAAATTAACTGTTAAAATCTCAATGTTAAAGATTTTACTTAAATAAGGAAATACTGTCATCAATTCATCACTATATATTATATCTATCTTTCGATATGTTGCCACTAGAATCACTCTTATCTAGGGGCGTTTATGTTTTGAAAATCTCAGTTTGAAAAATTTGTTTGCTACACATACGATTAGTAAGTAGGTAGGTGATGTCTTTCTAGAAATACATCCAAGTTAATATAGTAAGTTATACAATTATTACTTTCTCATGACCACTCAGAGATAGGAAGAATTGTGATAATCAAAAATGGATTTCGAGATTTAGATGTATTTTGAAGTTTCATGACTTTCAAAGACTTGAACGGGAAATAGTGGTTTTCGCGATACCGTACATCCGTCTAGGGTTCTCATAAGTTTTCGCTTGGGGTTTATTAGAATTAGCTATTCAACCCTAAAATTAAGGTTGTTTACTTAAGGGCAAAAAGATAAAACTTGAATAAATCGAAACCTGCTCTAACAATTTTGATTAAAATTTGTACCTTAGCACTATTTATCAATAAAAACAACATGGAACATCTCATTTCCTGGAAATTACTTAAATGGTAACTTACATAAACGGATATATCTAATGTTAATAATATATTCACAACTCTTTGATATAAGACATATTTTATAATTGAAAAGTTGTAGGACTATAACAAGTAAAAAAAATGAATTGACATAAATTTTATTAAATCAATTTATAAAATTAAAGTTTGGGAACTGAGAAGTTGATTGCTTTGCTAATTGCTGATTGTCGGTGTTCCTTTTCTATCAATATGTTTCTGTGAAAGTTTTTTAAATTTATGTTCTTTGGCAGAATGGGATTATATATTTCCCAATATTATGTTTCTGCAACAATATATATTAATTAGTTTCACATATCTTATGAGCTCGAAGTAAAGTTTTCTGGGAAATGGGGTGTTGATATTTTTGCTCATTGGTGAATATTGACTTTTTTTTCCAATATGTTTCTGTGAGCGTGTATTATTTGATTATGCTATTTTGTAGAATGTAATATTCATTTTTCAGTTATGTTTCTGCATCAATGTATAATATTTCGCCTCACATTACTTTACGAGTCTGAAGTTTCCATTTTCACATAAAGGGCTGAGAAAGTTTGTGCGATGCACCATACTGTTTATTTTTAATATCTTACCATGGCTGCAATTTATCGAGCAAAGAGCTTTTTTTTATTATTTAAAAATCTTTCCGAGACTCTAGGACGCTACCTGTCACTCTCCCTTGAATTCGGGTCTGGCCACATGACAGACCCATACACAGAGGTATTGACTTACAAACTAGGTTAAACTAGTTTGTCAACAGTAGCAATAGGAATTGTAATATATTTTAGAAACAGGAAGAACACACATTACATTCTTTTAGTCCCTGTCTTGAATGTAATTAGGGTCCTATAAATACATTCAATAGCCTCCTTTACCTCTTAACCTTTGTGTTCGAAAAAGAAGAGAGGGGGAGTGGGGATTGTCAACCTCAGAGTATTGGATATTGCGCTGGAGCTTGCCTCCGCGAAATGTTTTTCTGAACATTGGACATATCACTCCCCCCCTCCTCCCCCCCTCCTCCCCCCCAAATAGTATTGACTCCACTGTTCCTTCCATTCCAAGCTTATAAGGGAAGAAGGAAATGGAATTTCTACATCTTACTTGTCACCCTTCCCCTCACCAGTTCTTATCTGCTAAATCAAACCCACTTCATTTTATTTTGAATAATTCGCATTTTTTTTTTTACATTTCATATAGAAATGTAACATTCACATTCATGCGTTTTAGTTTATATAAAATATATATATATATATATTTTCAATTTACATTCAATATACATCCACATGGTGGAATAAAGTATTAGTTTTATCGAGAGTTTTCAGCGCGTTGGAGTAAAACAGCGCCGTTCCTTTGTCGGGGTTAGAAGGTCTCACGTTTAAAAACAAGATTGAATACATAAGCTTTGGACGACCTAAAAAATACCATCTTAAAATCAACCAAATGTGAGATTTAGGTTTTTGAAAGCTTTCTCTTAAATTGAAATATTTAAGAGCTTGAACATATTCTATCGACAATATATTCACATACCGAAAGCATGCTATTCTATATACTATAGTAGTCCGTATTTCCTAATAGTTCGTGTCTACTAGTAGAAAATACTACATGATAGTACATATCGCGTACTATTCCATATTTCATACAAACCCACGTTCCAAACTAGTCCGTATTTCATATCTGTTCATATTCCATACTAGTGCATTTTATTTTTGTGTTTCTCTTTATTACAATAAAATAATATATCTCAAAGTTTAAATTATGCGTAATGTGTTTAGTTTTTGTGAGGAAGCTTAGTGATAGAAGAATGAAATACAGTATAAAGAATGTGATAAGGAAGGAAGATATAATTTTACTTGTTCCTATCTAGGTCTAACACATTCATATTTTCAGGTTGACTTCCTTCTCTTTTATTTCATAAAAAAAAAATATTTGAAGTATTTAACAAGCACTTTCTGAATCTACTTATATTATCAGCACACGAGAATTTCTATGAGCGAGAGCGAAAGGACCCACCAATTTTTCCGGGAAAGTTATTTTCACATACTTTCCAGGATTTTATTACATGCCACAATCGACATGGAACCGACAGCTTCACTTCCCCTCTGAAGAAAGTTGTGTAATGAATTTTCATCGCTCAAGAAAAGTCCGTCAACCCCCGCTGGGTTTGAAACCACAAACAGTGAGTACTTAAGGGAGAATTTTACCCCAAGACCACTGGGAACAAATACATTATCATAGCTTTTTTTTTAAAACGTCAAGGGGTTTTTGATACTTGTCCACAATTCTTGCAAAATTGAGAGCTTTGCTATAATGTTTTATTGTTATCAGCACCAATAACCTCTTTACAATATATTGGTGTTGTGAAATATCCCTATTTTTTTTAACCACTAGTTCAATTCACAAAAAACACCTTAAATGTAGAAGTTTCTGCCCCGTTTCATGCGATACTCCATTAGTTCCTGTCTGGAGCGCAAAGTGAAGCAAGGAACGCTCTATATAGATACACTGCAGTCTATGTTGAGAGCTGTATTATCAGTAGTGTGTGTACAGAGACCACGTGTCAGCCAGGCCAGGTTGGGAGGTTTGGGTATTCTGTTGCTTTTTGGAGGACATGGATTGACTTTTAAAGCGTCTATAAGGTAATTGTTCTATCTAGATGGGTAAGCCAACAGCTACAAAGTATTCTAGTGGGTGGAACAGTATCCTTACTAGGAACACTTGGAGGTCCCCCTTAAGGGAAGGTAGAAGTTCTAGTATAACAGAATCTTTACCACTCTCTGATAGATGAATCATATCAAGCACTGAGGTTGATGCACAAGTATAGTGTAGCCTCGTTATTTCTAAGCATAACTAAAACAATAAGTAGCTATATTTAAAGAACCACAATTCAATCTAAATGATTTTGAATGCATAGCCTCACTCACTGTTAATTTCTGATTAATGGCCAGTGGTTCCCAACTGGTCTACCACAAAATTTTGAAAGTATTCAGCCAAAATTTCCTAAGGTTTTAATTGAACACACCCTCACGTGATAAATATACTATTAGTTCCAGTTTAAAGCACCTAAAGTGTTATAAAAATAGCTATTTAAATTTTGGTTTCAACTGGAATGAAGAATGTGACCCAGCAGTTTCTTTCTATCTGAATCTTTTGTAGAGAACGCCTGAGCAAAGAAACAATGGTTCCGAGCAAAATGAAGCGGCATCCAACCACCAAACATCACGATGAGTTCCAAAAACTATCATTATATTATTTTGAAAGTCTTTTAAAATCACAATCCAAAGCAGCAAATAAAATGGAAGAAGGGGTTTAAGTTTCAGATAGTGCACCCGAGGTGAAATTAAAAGTTTCTGAATTGATCACAAAAAATAAGAACCTACATGTAATTTGAGAAAATGTAATTTGGCCACCTTGTTACCTTAAAACCATGCTTTTAAAATAAACTAAAGAGCAAATTTAAAAAGTGCTTTGTACATTAATACAATAGACTGACATATTAATGAAATGTCTAAGGACATTAGTCAAAATAAAATTAAATAAAAGTAAACATGCAATTTGCTTTGCGAGCAGACGAGCGCAGCTAGAGTAAAATACACTTATTGTCAACTGAATCTTGATACTAACCATTTTAATTTTGTATCTAAATTTAAAATAAAGTCTTCTATATTACAGTCTTCATACAAGTGTGCCGTGAAACTATTGTCTTCAAATAAGTGTTCCCTGAAGTGAAAAGGGTTGATAATTCCTCATTTCAACCTCTCTAAGGATTGACTTAGTTGTTTAAACAAATTCAAATATTCAAGAGAAATTAACAAGAGGTAACTCAGTAAGAAACAAGTAAGTAGGAGAGAGATAGAGCGGAGCTGCGACGCTAATTGTAATAATGTCAAAAAACCAAGATTGCTTCTCTTTCTGCCTGACATAAGATGACTTCTCTCTCTCTCTTTTCCAGACACAATCATCCAACCAGACAGCTATTGTGTCGCAGCTATAAAATGTTGCTCCGCACAGTATTGAAGATTAATTCCGACCCCACCTGTGAACTTTAGAGTCAAGTTTTAATTAGGAAAAGGCAAACTTTCTCCCATTTCTACTCTTGAAGTATGCTCGAATGTTACAGCAGGTGTTAAGTGCTCGAGTGTTGGCTGTGACGGTGCTACTGTCGTCGGTTGTTATTTTATTGTTATTGTTACAGTTGTTGGAGATACACAAACTTCATAGCATATCATGCAAGATGAACCTATCAAAATATACCCTTAAATATCAAGGTCTGTATACGAGGTCTGGTCGGTTAATTCAATCATGATAATGTATTTTTCTTGTCAAAGCTATCTACTTTTGTTTTTCACCACATAATATTACTTTCCATCAGTGCCGTAAGCATATCTAAATTCAACCACATTAAAGGAAGAAGGTAGAAATTAGGGAATGTGTAGCTAGCATTTACGTGGAGGGAAAGTGGTAAAAAACTGTAGTAAGAAATCACTTCCTGTACTCCTGGCTAAGATTCACACTTCAATATCCGCGTCACTGACAAACCAAACTAGTTGAGCTTGTCTTCATTTAGTCAGCGTACAAATTGAGTCAACTAGTTCTGTAATCATTTATTTTTACATTAAATTTATATGGGGTATTTAACGTGCACTTTCTGACCCGACTTATTATGTCAGAACGTGCCTTATAAACTAACTTAATTATAAAATAGACACAACATCCAGCCTCGGCCGTTACTTCATCACTGTGAATGGGGAACCCCACATTTCACCAATGATAAATTTATTGGTCATGTCTGGGGCATTTATCTCAGTAGAAAAACCCGCTACTGTCTGAGCTAAGATGTCGGATTTCCGTAATCGTATATTATACCAGTACAGACTCAAGGTGAATTAAACTAGTTATTTTATATAAAAGGATTAGAATGTGGAGCAGTGATAGTGCTGACTTTAATAAAATTAAGTAACGGACTTATCAGGGATTTTACTGTTCCACTATTCGCGAAGTTAGATGAGAGTATGTAAAAAGGTATATATTACACCGGTTTTATTCCCTATGATAAAATGAAGGAAGCCTAATGACTTGCCTATAGGTTAGATAAGAGTAGGTGGTGGGCCTTAGGTAATTATTGTTTAGCCCATATACCATTATAATCGTTGATGATCAAACTATTTTATGATCATTTTTATGACTAACAGTTTACCCCGAGCTTAATTGAGATTTTGTAGCTTTTTATATTAACACAAAAACATATTTATATTTAAAAAAACTCGGTGGCGTGAGTCCACAAACGATCTGTACTGACCGAGCGGCCACCGCCGTTAGCAATGATAGTGCCGACATTTGCGTATAGAGGATGTCATGTGGTCAGCACAACGAATCCTCCAACTGTTAATCTCAATTTCCTAGACCACAGCTGCTACTTCTTTATTCAATTAGAACCTCATTTGTCCTCACGAGGCTGAGTTTGACCCTGTTCTAGACCCACAGCTTCACAGAAAGATTCTTGAAGCACTGAGGATCGAACATGGGACCTCTGGACATGTAGCCAGGAATTATGACCACCAGACCATACAGAGATGGTCTGTGTGTATTAAAACGATACAAACATAATTTTTCTAACATAACAGTTATCTGGGCTAGGGGAAGCTTCCCATTGTTTGATATTCAAGGTTTATATTTCGATAAAAAGTGTCTTAAAGAAAACTTCAGAATATTTACTCTCTAATGACAAATATCACTAATCTAATTAAAAATAATTTCTATGAGTGAGAGTGAAGAGTGTTACCAACTATCCCGGTAAAGGTATTTTCACATACTTTCTAGGAGTCCTTTACATGGCACGCTTGACATGGAATCAACGGTTTCACTTCTTCTCCGTAGGAAGTTATGCTGCGGATTTTTATTGATCAAGAAAAATTAGTTGACCCCAGCTAGGTGTGAACCCATCAACATTGAGTCCTGGGGCGAGAACTTTACCCAAAGACCACCAAGAGTGAGTGTATATAGTACTTATGCATTTAACCTGAACAATTAGTGGGACGCGGTTCTTAAAAACATGATTTAATTTTAAACAATTTGATTGTTTATCATGTTATATCCCTTTTTAAACATTGCACCATAATTTTATACTTCAGGGGAACCCCAAGCACGCTGTTAAATTGTTATTTGGCTCAGTCCCTATGGAATGACCCGATGAAAGGGCGATGCGCTTCAGTTTAATACACGAGGAGGGGTAAGCCGAGATTTATCGGGGAAACTTCTGGATTTCAACCATTTATGTTACAAACTGAATTACTCCCCTAACAACCTGTAGCGTCGCTTGATATTTGATATACAGGTGTTCCAAACGGAATAAAACTAGAACCTGATGACCTTGGTTACTTATTTTCTATCCCCTGTGTCTTACAGCTCATCCCCGACATACACGGTTTTATATACTAACAGGATAAAGGTGAAAAGGTGGTATTTTATAGTAAGTGTATCAGCATTTTTATGGGGAAGAATGGGTAAACATTTAGGGAAAGACAACTTCAGTATATTCACAGTAGATTCAAACCCTTGCTTCGATATCGACCAGATAAAGACGTACTTGACGTTTAGTCCACGTGCCCACCGATATGAGTCTTGGCTAGTTGAAACCAGTTAGGTTTAATTACTGGTTCTGTTAGTTCATATCTTCTCCGGTAGAAAATGTATTTTATAAAAAGTTTTTTTTAAATATTGTATCATACAATCATGTGCTTTATCGCCATGGTTTTCACATTATTTCTCCACCTGGATGAATGTGAATCTACTTTACTCCCCCTTCCTTATCCATACCCCTTGGATTAAGTGGTTAGTAGCCATTGTGATGAGCGTACTTGAGTAAAAATAATACAAACTATTGTAGACGCCCGCACTGGTGTATAAGATGACTAAAGCTTTAGTATCTTATTGATTGTCTTATTTGCCGATAATGGGTAGGTCGGGGTTTTAATCTCAGTTGAGTGTACTGAGCACATTATTTTACTAAGTGGGTTTTCACCTTGCATATACATTAGACCTTTCTCATGGCTATCTCATCAGTGTAGATATGTGTATATTCCGGGTGGGGAGATGGTTGGTTGGAGTGCATATCGCTCCACATGATCTAAGAAGCTCGTGATATATATAGATAGACTACAGATGAGAGCGTGGGTGCACTGAAAGCTACCAGTTTTGTCTGGGAAAAGGCCAGGATTACCTTTCAAAGGATCCTCCTCTCACGCACAGGGTGTAGTTGTTCGCATGGATGCTCTCATTAGCTTCACGGCTCACTTTCCCTTTCATTAACTTTTGGGGTAGGTCATGGGACGTGTGATGACGTCAGATAAAACGTAGGTGGAGGCGTTGGTGCTTAGGCAGGCATCGGCCTTTCAGGGTGATGAGGACGCATGAGGTTTTTTTTTTAACTTTGTAAGTCAGTATTTTAACCCAACTCTGCTATTTATAGCAATTCTTTACACTTCTCAGGACAGGATGGGTTGTTAGTACTAGAGACTGTACAATGCCTGTCAGCACGTCAATATTAAGTTTCCTTTCCACTGAGATATGAAACAATGTGTCTCAGAGGTGGTTCAATATCGACAAAATCACAAAGAATTAACAATCGTGGCAGAGGCTTATATCACCACAATCAACCAATAAAAACTACAAAATTTCAAATTACACTTGTGAAAGTGATTTCCTGGATACATCCGTCACAAACCCCTACTAGTTGTGCTACATAATTCCTAGTACATAATGGCGATGTTTTAAGGCATAATTCAGCACTGAATTCAGTACAAGTCAATAATTATCAAGTGAATGATCAACTAACTATCCCTACATCTCTTGAAAAAAAAATTATTAACCTTCTTTGGTGGCCGCATGGTCTAAGGAGTCACTCCCACGTTAGACTAGACTGCCGATGACAAGAAGATCGGGGTTTGAATACCAGTAAGGTGTAATGAGGGCGGTTTTCCAATTTTTTTTATAGTTTTCCTCCATGCAAATGCAGATACACTCCTTATATTTCAACGTTCATCTTTAATTCAAAAGCTCAATTATTACATATTATGCGTATAAGTTAACAGGTAATAAGATGCGGTGCAAATAAAATAAATGTACATGTAAATACGTGCATATTAAGAAGATAGCACAGGTCCCAGTTTTTGGCGATGTTCAAGTACAGAGGCTTGCATACGAAAGACACAAGTTGTCATACGTTTACAAATTGGACAGTGATTTCCTTGTCTTTCAAACAAAAGTAAATTAAATATCTTTGTTTTAAAAATTGGTTTGAGGGAGGGAGGGAGGTTTAATCAAACGAATTTTATAGCTGGATATATAAATAAAAACATACACCAGATTATTTCAAAATATACATATTCTTAATTATTGTCAAAACAAGGATGGACACAATAAGCGTGGGAATGCACGTCACATATTTCGTGGTAGCTACCTCTCAGATTATTTTGTGATAGCTATCGTCATTATTTAAATAATATATCTACCGAATTAAGTACGAAACACTCCCCTTGTTTGTAGGTCAATATATATAAATATATATACTTATATTTATATTTACAAGCGACGGACGTCAACGTCAGCCACATCGATCTGTTCTGAAGTAGTCTAACTAAAGTCGCAGAGATATAGCTCGTATTATTACAAAGTGCTTCAACATAAATCAAAACAAAGTACTACTTACTGTGACAGCAGATAACAAACTGGTTACATACAGAGAAGAGCCATAAAGTCTTCCTTTAAAAAGGGGATGTATTACAAATTTTCCCTTTTCTTTAATTTTTTTGCATCGTGTCTTACTATTGGTTTGGTCTGTACACTTATGTACTTATGACTCTAATGTGTTAGGGATGAGGAAGGTTGAATTTAGAGGAAGTGTGTATGAAATTGCGTGGGGGGTGAGTGTAAAATCACCGTCAGTAAAACAGATTGGGACTATAAACCCGATATCCCTGGCCTCAGCAGTCTAACCTATTGCAAGAATGGCGCCTAAGACCATTAATTCACCAAAGCGGGTTTCTCAAGTCTAGACACAACTGTAATTAATAATTATACATCGTTCGAGGTTTCTTCTTGAAGCAAGTAAAGTTAACGAATAATAGTTTTCACTCCGACCGTTACCATCCCAGCCAGAACAGTGTTCGAACACGACTTACACGCGTAAGAAAACACTCAGAAAAACTAGGGTCACCTCTAAGGAAATTAATCCTGACGCTTCACGTTTATAGGATAGTTTTATATCAGATAACATCAGGTTGAACTCTGTGTCTGACAGATGGCAAGGTTACTCGTTCTGACATAATATGTTCATTTGAACAGCTATAAGAGGAATGTGCTATGTTTCTGACAAGGTTTACTCGTTTGTTGTTTCTAAAATGGTTCTCTACGTTCGATGACGACACCAAGGTGGCAAGTTGTGCGGCACCCATGGCGAGAAGAAGGACAGACTCTTTGGTCTTGCTAGTTCCATGACCAACTCAAATATCACCCCTCCCTCCTTCCTCAGGCCATGGGCAGATAGCAGCATTGTGTTCAAACAAGCGGCCAGGATATTGGAAAGGAAAAGAAGAGCATCGACCATAGTCTCGAGAAGTGAAATGTGTTATTTTATTTTGGATACAAATCAAATAAAAGCTCAGTCAGCCGGGAGCGGGACAGATATTATCTAATATTTTACAAACTTTAAGTTCTAACATTTTATATGAAAACTTGAACCCTACTGATGATAGTTTCAATGTTATTTTTTGAAGAAATCACTATTACCAAAGTTGTCTGAGATAGTGAAAGTGAACATATTGTTGCAATAAAGTAGGTCTATTAAGTTTACGTATCAAATTAGATAAATTAAAATTATACTATTATCCTAGCTATCTTTACAGTCTGAGAGCTGAGGCGGATTAAGGTATTTTGATATATCTATACATTAAGAGGACTGAGTGGTCAGGAAAGATTGTTATTACAGTTCTATGAGATATCTGTACCGTAAAGAGATTATGTAGCAGCACTAGGAAATAGACCGTACTGTATACTGACACTAGAGAGTAAGGAACTAGAGAACAGGCCAGGCTGTACACTAGCACTAAAGAGCAATCCAGACTCTGTATACTAACACTAGAGAGCAAGCCAGACTCTGTATACTGACACTAGAGAGCAAGGAACTATAGAACAGGCCAGACTGTTTACTATCACTAGAGAGCAGGCCAGACTAAGTAGTAAAACACTAAAGATAAAGGCAGACTATACATAAGCTGTGGTGATGTGCGTCTAAATTTTATTGTTAACCAGTTCGATGTTTTGGACAGAGTGAGAGAAAGGCAAAGAGATAGAGAGAGATAGAGAACGATGAAACGAAGCGATAGCCAGCTCAAAGGAAAGCCAGCACCATTTGTTTACGCTTTCATGCGGGAAGAAATCGACCATTAAAACTAGAGAGAAGTAAACTTTGTTGTATTAAAAAAAAGTCTTTGTATTCGTCTGATAGAGGGGGAAAAACGCTTTTATTTGAAGCTTATTTAAACGAGAGCAAAATACAGTATTATTTCCGTTTCTCGCATTCTGCTTCAACTGATACTGTTAACCTAGGTTCATATCAGGTCCGGATATCAGAGACAAGCTAAGAAGACAGGACCATGAACCAGTTTCATAGTCAAATTTAGTACGCCTCAAGTGCGGCGCTACACTAAATTCAAGACGACACCTACCTAAACCAGAATGGAATGGGCCGTTCTCGCATAGGAAACTGGCCCTAAATACATGATGACACCTACCTAAACTCGAATGGAATGGGCCGTTCTCGCATAGGAAACTGGCCCATTCCATTCTGGTTTAGGTAGGTGTCGTCATGTATTTAGTGTAGCGCCACACTTGAGGCGTACTAAATTTGACTATAAAACTGGCACTAAAAGGATGATACTTGGTGATCCACTGTCAGAAGAATTAGCTGTGCTGAGCTTGAGGCCAGAACTTGCAGATAAACACCTTAGCAGGCAACCACACGGTAAATATACTCTCCCAGCGTTAGATCCAACAGAAAATTACAATCCTAGAGGATGAATGGTCCAGCTTCACACAATCTCTGACTGGTTGAGATTATCTTAGCAGGATAATCATCTCTCCATGAGAATAAAACATAATTGATGGAACTAGATCATTCTACTTTGTTTACACATATTCCAAATACTAACATTAAAGCACGTGTGGGTAGTATTAATTTCACCTTTTTTCTGGCAGGGTAGAGGTAGATTAGAGATTAATCGTTGTTCAGCCAAGGGCCTTTCTTAAATTACGTAAGGGTTCTCTTTGAGGTTTGAGGGGGAGGACAAAAAGCCATCTTAAGTAGGGTTTTATCAATGTGTGGTGAGACAAAATCTTTTTTAGTAGAAAAACTATATTAGTTTTAAAATCTCACTTCCATTTCATTTACTTACTGCTGTAATTAGAGTATTTTGAAATTTAATTTAACTGGGTTTATTACTTATCCTTATGCCAAAATATAACTAAACGATTAAAATAATATATTTTACTCAATCGGGAAAATAACAACGTAAAATAGAGGGGGGTTTGAGGGCTGGGATAGGGTGACGCAAGATCCAATGATCCCTTAAGTAGGGAAAAGGGGCTCGAAAATATATTTTTTTAAAGGCCTTACGTAATTTAAGGACGGCCCCTTAAGTTACCCAATTAACAAACTGTGGCCTTAGCTATTAATTTTATACTTTATGATAAAAGTCGTATTCGACAAATATATCATTTGCGCCACGTATACAACAGCCTAATTGAGAGAAAATAATTTTGGACAAACCCGCCTCGGTGGCGTAGTTGGCTAACGCGCTTGTCGTGTTGAGCTCGACTGCTAAGGACGGGGAGATCGAGGTTCGAATCTCGGTCGGGTGAACTCGGGGTGGTTTTTACTAAATGGTTTTCCGCTCTCCCTCCACGAAAATGCGGGTTCACTTCCTCTAATTCAACCTTCCCAATTCCTAATCCATTAGCGTAATTAGTACTTAGAGCGTATAACCCGAACGGGTAGTAAGACGTGATGCTAAATAATAATAATAATTTTGGACAAATTGAGGCCCGAGAAGGTACATGATTACCTACATGACTAAGGGCAAATTTACAAGAAATTATAAGCGTATAACCCGAACGGGTAGTAAGACGCGGTGCTAAATATTATTATTACAAGAAATTTTACTATTGAAAATATTAAAAACAAAGAGGGCCTCACAACAAAGCCTACGTGGATAGAGAGTTCGGAGCCTTTTCGAATTCTGCCGCAATCTTAATAAATTTGGTTATTAAAGATTGTATCATAGCGCGCAGTGACAAGATTACGTTGAACATTTTCCAACCTGAGAGTCAGTTAAGTTAATGTTATTCCAAGAAACAGTAGCACATTCTAGCTTAGATATGATCAGGACATAGTACAGACATAATAAAACAGTCAATTTTCTTAAATGATGAAGTAATAAGTTTAATATGTCCAAGTAAATTCAATGATTGGGATATTATATGGTCAACATGATAGTGGAAGTAGAGTTTGTTGTCTAGAAGAACACTTAGATTATTTATATAAAGGGAGCAAACTATGTTATCATTGACCAATTTTTAAGTAAAATATTTATGATTAGTTTTTTGTGACAGAATATATAAATTTTGTCTTATACTTATTAGTATACATTCCATTTTCAAAAGACCATTGGAAAATACAATTTATGTCGTTTTGTAAGTACATACAATGAGTTTAATTATTTACTAATGTCATCAATAAACACAGTAAAAAGAAGACGACCTAAATTATAACCCTGAGGTATACCACAAGGGGCTTAAAATGCGTTGGATGTGTGTGTATCTATTTTAATAGAAAATAATTTTTCATGCAAAGAACTGCCAAGCCAATTTACATATGAGTAAGATAAATCAAAATTACAGAGTTTTGAGAGAATAATACTGTACTATGCTGATATAAGTCAAATGCCTTACTTTGGTCAAAATAAATAGCATCATTCTAAACTTGGGTAGAGACTTGAGGGGCGACATGTCCCAGAAATTTTACTAAATTTGTGGCAATAGGTCTATTTTTTACTAAGCAATGTTTATTTTCTGAGATTTTATTCTTAAGGGGGTGGAAATAATAATAATAATAATAATGGCATGTCTGGGCTACATTAATATTTAGCTCAGTTTGTGGAAAGATTAGCACGTACTAATATACTGCTGCCAAGGGGATGCCCGAATGTATAATCGTATATTCCTTTCATGAAGGCTATTTTAACATCCTGATGAGCTAAGGGAATGATGATAGATAATACGAGAGTGTAAAACCAACTAAAATTTTAGCCTAATTGAATCCTAAGTGACCGAACATGGGTGAGCATTGGAGTTATTATCCTTCCAGGAAAAATCCCCCATTACCAGCCAAGAATTGAACTAGGGACTTCTAGGTAAGCAGCCATGGGCTCTGACCACTATAGCACAAGGCCGATTACTATAAAATAAATTGAATGCTACTGAAATTGACAAAAATCTTGTTAAAAAAGGGAATTCTGAGAATACGTCAAATTTTTGGGTTACCTTTCAGCACTAGAATGAATATCAAAACACATTCTATTCACTCTGTTTTAACCGAAATAGGTTGTTAAATAAAAATGATGTTTTAAAATGGGCTCTTCTAGACTCGGAATATCCGCCCATCCCGTGATTAAATCGAACCCTCGAATCGTCTCTGAAGAATTCTTGATCTTTTTTCCTTCTTTAGTCAAGTCCTTTTCGTCGCTTTCAGGACCGATACAAAAAGTAAGCCCGGCGGTAAGAATAACAAGGTCACTAGGGGCAGTTCCAACTGGAGAAATGTTGGGCGAACTCGATATCGACATTTATGGTTGCAAACAAATTCACTGTCGGTGAAATTTGTGTCTTTTAAAATAATAACACTGAAATTATTATCTTGGTTTTATTGTAATTTTGTCTCAATACTTGTTCGGACGATTCATATTTGCACTAATTACGCTAATGTGTTAGGGATAAGAGTGAATATATTGCGAGAGTGACGTCTTAGACCATTCTAACAGCAAAGTGGGCAACATTAATTAATTTGTATTTTTAATATAACCATTTTTTTAAGGAAACCATTTTTAAACAATGTTATAAACACCAAACTAAGTAAAGGATGCCAGCCAAGAGATGTAGATATATTTTTAGTTTTTATTTGTACGTTTCTCTGTGAGAATATATCCCCGACGTGCGTTGGGATCACGTGGTAGTAGTTTGTACTATCTCTAATAATGTCCCAGACGTATGCAGAGACTACGCGATGATAGTTTGGCAAAGGACTACTGAGTTTAATTTATATGGCAAAGTTTGAAATCATCTAACAAATATTTTATCAATATTGTCTCAGTTTAAGACCGTAAAAAAGTGACGGAGGATATTCCAGAGAATGAACAACTCCAGCCGACCTACATTTGACTAATACTCCATACAGAACACGCTGAATGATTTGGTCCCTTGTTGTTCACAGACGGAGGAAAGTCCAAGGAACGAACATCTCCAAGTAATGAGATTACTTGAGAGGCTGTTCCCACAATCGACTCCCGCTCAGCTTCACTCAAATACACAAACACTTGCCCTTTCTAGCTCATCAGGGTAGCCTACTGGTCCTGGCATGGTCCGAGAGCATCGAGGTGTAGGTTTGGATCCCAGTGGCTGTAAGGGGGAATATTAATCTCTATTATGGGCTAAAGTGGATAAGCTAGGAGTTATTTGCAAGGGTGGTACCAATCGCTAATAACTATTTCTGTTGATCACCACTGAAACTCTGTTAACTTCAAGCAACTGATTATAAATAAGAGTTGAAAATATTGTGCATAATGTTTGTTAACAAGTTTCAAAATTCAAATGAGATCTTAAAAACATTACATATAAGAGGATATTTTAACATTCTTAAGAATAAAAAAGTAAATTCTTAGATGAGTCTTACGCCCCTGAAATAAACAGCAAAATATGTATTAATTATCACCTGTCTTACTACCCATAAAAGCTATACGCATAAATGATCATTAGAATTACGTATTCTAATGGGGTAGGGATGAATATGTAAACATTTTCAAGGTAGTCTACACACATCTACATAGAAAAAAAGTGGGAACACATTTAGAAAAAAATAATTCAGTAGACCCTGCCGGGATTCGAACCCCGATCTACCCGCCATCAGAAGGCCAGTATAACACGAGTGTGACGCCTTAGCGCCACTGAAGCGGGTAGGAACCAAACTAAAGTTAGTTTTGAAGCTGACACCTTTACGCACAATGATAGATCTACAGAAGCACCTGCTGACCAAACGTACTCAAATAATAAATTAATCAAGTCACAGAGTAGAAGCTAAAAAGGGATCCTCGAAAGGTTTTAGGTAGTATACTCACCGGTTCTTGAAGAGGGGACACTTTTACAGGAACTGTTCCAGGACTAGAGCCCTCCTTAACATAGCCTGCAATCAAAGAAACATGTTTCAGTCTCTGGTTCAATGCCTGAGATCTCCTTTTAAAAGTTTATTCATAATTACGAGTGTAATGCGTGTAACGTTTCTTCTTATAATAATTATTATTATTATCCCCACGTTTTTATCTCTGTTCAGGCTACACACATATAAGCTAATAACTCTAATAAGGTAAACCCCTCTCAATATACCCGATCAGGATTTGAAGCCTGATCTCCAAGTAATCAGCAGGCCAGTCTAACACGAGATAAAGCCTTAGACCAGTGGTCTCAAACTGGGGGAGGAGGGGCACAATTAGGAAATAACGTTAAATATCATATGAAAATTGAAGATATTTTCTTATTTAAATTACTTTCCAAAGAAATTAAGATAATTATTTCTTGCAGTGTTGGCAACACTACCTATCAGTTGTAATAAATTATGCTGTGTATGCACGTGTTTATTTTCAAGCTCGCTAGCCGTAGATTCACCCACCAAATTCTTCTTTCTACCCTCCCCCTAAGACAGAAGTTCCCAAAATTTTCAAATCAAAAGGAACACTTGCACCAGAAAAAATCTATGTTGGGGCCATCCTAGAATTTTTAAACTAATATTATAAACATTCAATTAAGACAGTTAGCTTTAACAAGTATAAAACTATACAATAAATGGTAAATATCCCCTGTGCTGGCTGCATATTTGGTCTTTGTCCTTTAATCAGATTTGAAAAAACTTTCAATCCAAATGACTTAAGCTATTTTATAGTGTGAAAAACCAATAAAGAATATTATAAAATTCCCTCACATAGCCTGAGATAACCGGTGGAGTCCAGTTTGAAAAATGCTGCCCTAAGCTACCATTGCGGCCATTTGCACCACCGAATCTTCAACTCAGACTCTCATAAAGAGTGGCCAACGTTATCAATCTTCAACTCAGACTCTCATAAAGAGTGGCCAACGTTATCAATCTTCAACTCAGACTTTCATAAAGAGTGGCCAACGTTATCAACTTTAAGTGAATGATGATTTGCAGTGTGCTCAGTTAAACATCAAACCCAATATTCAAGAAATGATGAAAATAAAAAGCTGCCAACCATCACGATAATCTTCAGTAATTTTTTCTGCCACCGTCTTGGAAGGGTTACATTGGTTTTGGTATAAAATAACAAAGTGACTAGAAAGCATTTACATTTTTATTATAAATATCCCAAAAAATAGGAGATGGGAAGGGGGTGGGTGGGAATTTGACTATCTAACAAGGGAGCCGTCATCTGAAAAAACGTAGGGAACCACTGCCTTATATCATTCGGCCAATGAAACGGGTAATATATTAGCGTTTCTTCGGGTAAAATAACTGTGTCTTATTCATCATCCGGGCTAAACGGGTTTTCGCACTAATAAGATACTGTGGAGGAGATAACATTTAGAGTATATTGTGTATAATGCATTGGCGTGCTGGGAAAGGAACACTACTTTAGGAAAAACCAGCCTCAATATGTCCCGAATGGGATTTGAATCCTGACCTCCCTATTTAATAACGCACAGCAAACGATGCAAGTTTTATTGTTATACTAGTCAGTGAGAAGTTGTATCTCCCTAAATATTCTCTAAGAGTTATAGAGTATTTTTACTAACAATTGACATTTTAAATTTGGACTATTAATTTAATCTACTCTCAGAAGGTAACACTGCTTTGGGCGATAGTGAGTGTCTGTTTCCCCTGTTGACATATCTGTAGTTTGTGTTGAAGGTGTTACATGTCGTATTAACTACTGTACATAAGTAATATTTATACCAGCCTCAATGAATCACCTAGAATATGTGGAGTTTAAGAGAATAAGTCACTTTTACATTCGAGCTTGTTGGAAATGTTGTTATAATTAATTATGAATCACATATCACTCTCCGTCCAGCCATCCCCTTTTAATTAATTACCCTTATGGGGTCAGGGTAAAGCCAGTAGAATTGTATGGAAATGTACTGCACCTGAAGTCACAGTGAAAGCAAGACACCATTTAGGAAAATACTCAGTACACCCAGCCGGAATTCTAACTTCAAACATCCCATCACCGGAAAAACCAATTATATATACTTACAATTTAGTCCACTTGCTACAGATTATTTTTTTGTATGCTATCTAGTTATATGCCCTTGTCGTCTGACTGTCTAGGCTTCAAGCCTTTGATTGGTAAACATAGGTTCGAATCTTGGGTGGGTGAATGGGGATTTTCCATCTTCTCTCCACGTGGTAAAACTGTATCAAGTTTAATCGTAAACATATGTTTGTTTTTTCTAAAAGGTGCTCTAAATGTCAATTTTTAAGAAAAACGAGGTATACATTATATCCTGTTCCAAAGCATATAATCAAACCATGTTCACCTTGTTCTTTAGTTTGCTCCCCTAACCATTCAGTCAAGTGAAAGGGGGAGGGGGGTGGGTTAAAAGCAAACTAAACTAAGCTGTCAAGAGGTGAATCAGGTTAACTGTTTATACTAATTGTAAGAGTTACGGTTGTACTATGTTAATAATGATCTATGGTCTCATCTTACACCTCATTGCTCTAACAGAATTAATGTCAGTTCGGCGGGTGTATATTTAGATGAATAGAGAGCTACAGAGTTACCCATTAATCGCGGTAGTGGAGGTAACTGGTTTAACTTTTATCGTAGATAAGAAACTTTCTTTACTTCCCATAACAACAATGCTACGTGAGCTGACATCTACTTCCTGATTAAAGGGAACATGGCAGCCCATGAATTACAAATTGTAGACTGTTATTATGAATTTGCAAATAAAAGGACGTGCAGAATACACTTGCTTTAATTTTTGGCTTCAACTCATCAATGAGGATGGTGGGGAGAGGGTAAATATAATTTAGAACACGTCCCGGGTTCAATTCCTAGCATGGCCGAAAAATGTGTCATTGGTGAAATGTGAGTTTCCGCTTTCATAGTAACGTATTGAGGTCTTGTTTCTGGGGGTTGTGTCTGTTATGGAGATAAGTTAGTTTATAAGTCATGTGTTGATATGATAGGTCAGTTCAAAGAGAGTACGTTAAACATCTAAAATAAAATAAAATGAATGGAAATGATTATACATCTACAACTATTTGAGTTACAAAATACATTATGTTGAAAAGATATAGGACTAATGAATATAAACACTTTTATTTGAAATTTAATTTTATAAAGCCAGCCTCAATACACCAAACCAAGATTCGAACCTCGTATTCGGGGCTGTCTTGTCTGTTGTGGGAGTGATGCCTTAGACTACGCGGCCAACGAAGTGTGAAAACAGTGTTTATTATTTAATTTATGATATTTGGTGAAGGTTGACGTTTTTTCTCTTATAATGTGTCTGTAACAATATCCATTATTTCGTTTCACATACATTCCTATTGATCCATTTGTTGTATACTGGAGCGAGGAAGCACGTTCATTACACCGTAACATTCATTTAATTAATAAATTGGTCAATTACAACTTTGTGCGCTCCCCTTCTTCTTCTTCTAGTTTCGGCCAGCTATAGACCACGTTATTTCAACTGTTTTCTTCCTTGGGCTTTGACTTTCGGCCAGTATTCACTTATTCGTTTTCGGTGCGCTTCCTTTCTTTCTTCAATCTACGTCTTGCCTTTTTTCAGCTTGGGCTTTTTCTGGAAGCCCTGGTATGGTCCCTTTATATTAATGATTTAGGTGGTCTTTCACTATATCGTTGACCATATAATATCTAGCTAATGGAAATTACTTGGGCTTTACATTTATAACTAACTAATTCACAAAATTTGACCTATTTTAATACTGTATTAGAACTATTTCTTAGATGTATCTAAGTATGAGTATTCTAAAGTTTTTTGAACTCTATTGTTCCTAATTGGCTCTTTCAGATTGGAGAACATTCAACATCAATTTGTTGCTGATTCCTATGATACATTATTTCTTAACTGGGTTTATTATGATTATGACAGAGTTCGAGACCTTTCCAAACTCTCTTCTCCCACAGACACATGATGCACTTTTAATTTTAAATATTTGTGATAGTAACATTTTCTATAAATTTGCTCTTGAACATATATGAGGCATTCATGTATTCTCAAAATTCAAACTTATTTGTTCTCATAAACTCTTGCCATATCATCCTTCTTGACCGTAGTTTCTGCAGATAAAAATCTAAATCTGCCCAATTTGAATTTAATCTCTAAACAATAGCCAAGCTCAGATAGTTATCTAAGCAGCTTTGCTATTACTAAGTAGGCCCAATTTCACTTAATATTCTACTTTAAATATTTAGACAAGACCTATCATTCTATATTAAATGTATCATACATAATTTTCATGTTTATTAAGCTTAATTTCTTTTCTTATTCGATTGTTGATCTCTATTTACTAATTAAAATAAATGATTAGTTTTATATTTTCTTTATAATTTTTCTTGTATGTTGATACATTAAGTGATAGTTCAGTGCTGGCCTGTTACTTACTTGTCTTGTTAATGTTATTCAGTCCTATAATAGAGGGAATAGAAATTACCATTATTAATATAATTTTAATTATTATTTTTGAAATCAACAACTTATTGATGTTTTCTAAACAATTCAAAAGAAAACCAAAGCATTTGTGTTCTCAAACATCCAAAAGGAAAAAATAAAAATTGTTAAACGAAGTGAAATTAATCAAGCTTACTCAAAGAGAAGTACACAGAAAGGTAAGATCATAAAAGGTCTGGAAAGGAACAAATAAATTAAGGGAACAATGGTGCTTCCAAGTTCATCAATTCAATAATACAAATAAAAGAGAGAAAGGTTAAATTTGAGCACATAAAGATTACAAGAGCAAAAACGTCATGTTCAAATAAGAATATTTGCATACCAAAATTACATCCCATTTATCTACTCCGTCTTCTTCATCCCGAAGTTTGTTTGATACAAAAGAGCTGCCTGGGTCCGATCTTAGAAACTAGACAATATTATACAGTTGGCGGCACTTGGGAGGAACACGTCGAGCAGAAGAAAATGGCTCACTACGATCACGTGACGAGAGTGGGAATAAAGGAAATGAAGAGTATTATCAAACTTGAAGTGGCGGAAAGAAAATTTAAAAAACAGAAATGAAAAAATAATGGCGGGAATAATACTTGTAAAACGATGTTAACAAAGGGAAAGGAATTTCGCTATAACAAGACAAAAAACACACACAAAAAAACTAGGAGCAAAAGTAAAATATATTGAGATCCTTTGTAAGAATTTTGAAAGATTGTAGAACATCATAGACACGCTGCGTTGCCACTTTTCACGACAAATCGGTAGACAAACGTAGCCAAGCAGTGGTATCAATAGTCATGATAAGATGAAGCACCCAGGCTGCTTTGCTACCATTCAAGATAAAATGAAGGAGTGTATAGACAAGCTGCGTCGTGATTATTCAAGACAAAATGAAGCAGACTATAAAAAAGCTGCGTTGCAACTATTCAAGACCAAAATGAATCAGAATATAGACAAGCTTCCTTGCTACTACTCAAGACAAAATGAAGCAGAATATAGCAAAATGCCTGTCTACTACCCAAGACAAAATGAAGCAGGCTATACACAATCTACTTTGCTACTACTCAAGACAAAATGGAGCAGACTATAGACAAGCTGCGTTGCCTTAATTTGTGGCAATCATGTATATTATCTCAGCAACTAGTTTGGATTAAGAACGTTTCCCTAAAGATGCTTGGTAGTCTGGATGATTCATTTTCAGAGTCACATTTTATCAATTCTTTTCATCTGTCCGGTTATGTTTATTTTATAGGTGAGTCTTGGAGAGGAGTTGGTAAAACTGGAATCATTTTGAATGTATGTTTATGAAAGACTATGTGAGAATAATGTAGTTAAGTTGCTAGCCCTGCAGTGTCACCACTTACACTCATACGAATAATATTCAAAGTTTATGATAAAAGGTATATTTTTTATTTTTTATTATCAAGAGAAAGTATTGTGATCGTTACAAAAATCTATTTCTAGATTATGATGAATCTTTAGGTTTATGTGAACACAACAATTCTATCAGTCCCCATGTGTGTATCACTATACGTGTATACCCGTATGTCTGAATGTATCTTATGCCTGTCTGACGCTCTCGTAGCAAGTGGGCGTGTGTGGGTCGTTGTTCTGTTAAATTTGTGTGCTACGCCGTGAATTTTAGGTTTCATTAACCTCAAAGACATTTTGGCGTATATTTATTTACTATTGTACCTTTAATATGTGTTTTGTTGTCCCCTACATGAGTGGAGGTCACTCACGTGTGTCTGATTCGAAGCCTGGAAGTCATGGAATGTCGTCGAACAAGCCGGACCGCAAATTGGCCATCGCTTTGGACACTACTGTTGCCGATAAAGTGTTGGATGGTTATTTGGTTAGTGTGGGTAATGTGTTGGAACCACATAATATTCATTATTAGTGTAACATAGCTGTTATAAGAGTGTGTTTATTTATAACAAGTGAAGATAGTGTTAATAAAATGTTAAAAGATGGTGGATTGTACGTAGATAACATTTGTGTTCCAAATAGAAGATTTGCTTTGTCTTACACTAAAGCAGTGCAGTCCAATGTCACGAAAAGTATTGCAAATGATTCGTTTTTAACAATATGGGAAAATTACAATTCAGATGAGCTAAAATTATAATAAGCTTTAGATTACCACAGTTTTAACATGTGTACTCGTTTAGACATATTGTATATATTATCCCAAGCAGGGAAGATTTACTTTATTTGCATCTAAATTTGACAATAGATAATATTCACTGGCTAGTATATTTGTCCACTGATGATGCTAAGTATGTTCGATGTTATTTTCCTGGAAACGTGGCAAGGAACTATACACAAGATGTGTTGGCCACCGAGCGGTCAAGTGAGCTTCGCCAAAATACTATCTTTAGTTATGTAGATAGCACTAGCAAAATTACGTGGTTGACTGAGTCCAGAGGTGGCACTGACCCCAGTTAGTGTGCTATTTGTTGATTGTGTACCAACTGTCAGCGTACTTACTGTTCCTAAACATCGCTTTCAGTCTTTCAGAGACATAGCAACAACAATATCAACACAAAGGTCAGACTTTTTTGCTGGCGGCCAGGGTTCAATCCTCGGTCCCGGCACAGATTTATCTGATTACCAAACCCTTCTTTCACCTCTGACAAGACATCTTGATGAATGTGGGGAATACCAGGCCTCCGCCGTGGTTCGGATTCCTCGCTAAAGTGTAGGTCCTCCATTTCATCTCATTATCAACCTACCATTACACATTAGCGTAAGTGCGTATAGCCCGCACGGGTAGTAAGACGCGGTGCTAATAATAATAATAATAATAATAATAATAATAATAATAATAATAATAATAATAACAACACAAAGGTGTGAAGGTCACAGTCAGTTATTTAGTCTTTGGGAATGTGGAAACTGATAGTGTACCACATTATGATCAAAAATAACTAAATAGAGTTAGTAAATCTAACATGGATGAGGAGGATATTATTGGGGATTTTTTTAATACCACCTAGGGGTATCCGCTCTCTTGGCGGGAGAGGGTAGTTTGATGTTCTTGAAGCGTCATCAGATGCTAATGAGGAAGATGTAAAGCATCAACCGCTGAAACATAATGATGAATCTGATGATCATTGGTCCGTTGTGTCAACATTTTATTCGGTCTCAAAGGAAAAATAATTGAAGGTAAAAGTTGTTTCGGGTATTGATGAACTAATCCAGATTCAATTTTAAAGAAAAACAATATCCTTTGAATAAATAAAGGTTTTCATGTGTTTTAAACAAGTCAAGGTGATTTAAGAATGCTACTGAATTTGAATGTGGGTTCATTACAATATATAAGGACTTAACAGAAATATTGCAAGAGTCGTTGTCCTAGGTTCAAATTATCAATTTAAATTAACGTTTGTTGCGTTTTATAAAGTCAAAAGTTTCAAAATATTTAACAATGGATTAATATAACAGCACAATGTATTTCTATTTCTCCTTATTTTCTTGAATTGTGTTCTCACTCATAATGTACGATGACTATATAGTGACGGTAGACAGCACATGCTTCCTGTGTACTCAAAACTTTTAGGTTCAGATATAATATGTGTACAGGAAATTAACTTTAGCTCACCACCTTTGTCATCCTTTAGCATAGTTTACGTTTATTTTTATCATCGCTTTAATCCAACATAGCTCTGGGATACTAATTTCAATTAGATCCTCTACAGACCATGAGGTAATAGACACTCTGTATTGGAACCACAATATGCGCAGCTTGTAGCAATAAGAATGCATGCTAACATTTCTCATTTTGTCAATTAATATAAATACATCTTAAGATAATGTTCATCCCATCCTTGTGGTCAGGGTTTTTCAACTCTCTCTACAGCGCCTTGGCATCTTAGAGCATGACGTGTTTCTGTCCGGTGATTGGAACGTAACGCTTCTACCAGAAGACCGGAGTAATTGTACTGAGACTAGACTAGAGCTTGGCCAGGCTCTTAAACATCTAGTTTCACTTAATTTACTGTCCGATGAATGGAAAAACGCTCATCCTGATGAAAGAGGTTTCACATATATTATGGGTGTGCAAAAAATGGGCCTGTTTACGGTTAAACCACATTTAGGTAATTTTTAGTTTAATAAGTTCAGTTACACAATAAATAATATTTTCATCTTTTTCTGACTATTCTGTGTGTCTTTGCATTTTTAAAGTTGGTTCAAAGAAGCATAGATAGGCGTAAATAGGCCCAACACACAATTATTGTTGGAGAATGAACATTGCACATTAATTATCCGTAATATTGCAAGTTTTTATTCAGAACATATTTATCAAAGTAAAACCCAATGTTGTGGTGGAATGAGTTTAAGTCAGAAGTACGTGAAGTTTTTATACGATTCTCTGTGAACAAGTTCAAAATCATTTATGCTGAAATAAGTGAATTGGAAGCTATGGCTCAACAAATTAAATCTAAGTCTATTTTGACGTCAGACAAAATTGACTTTCCTAGTCTTTGTGAAGCAGATATTAGAAAATTGTACAGTCATAGGGCCATTGACATTCAATCTGTTGAGCGTTCCCGTTATAGGGACACACAGGTATCCGAGTTTCTTATTCCGTCTAAGAAACGTCCTGCTCAACTTTCTTTAACCTCTCTGAATATAAAATAACAAATTAACGTCTATTCCCAACGAAATTCGTTACTAAGTTTTTGAACATTTTAAGAAACATTATTATTCGTATTTAGTAACAAGTGTTGAAGTGCCAGAAATGTATAATACCCTTCTCTCCTTATCTGAAGACCATGAGGATGTGTGTGAATCTGACATTTCCTAAGTGGAGTGGATGGAAGCAATTCATGCCCTCATAAAAATAAATCTCCCGGATATCATTGTCTACCATGTGAGTTCTATCAATGTTGTTGGAATGAAATTGGACCAAGGTTTTTTTAAAGATTCATGTTGCTCTAGAATATGGTAAATTATCGTCATAAATGAATAAATCTGTTCTTATTTTACTTCATAAAGACTGGGATAAGACTTTGATACATAATTGAGAACCAATTTATTTACTTAATGTTTACCGTAAAATATTGTATCGTACCATAACCTCTAGGATGCTAGCTGTTCTCCCCAATGTGATTCATAATTTTCAAACGTTTTGCATCCCTCGACGGTCCATATATGAAAATGTGCATCTTATACGAGATCCTATCACAGTTCCAATATCAGAAATATCCCTCTTGATGTAATTTGCCTAGATCAGAAAACTGCATATGATTATTGAGCACATCTGCATGCTTTCAACGCTGTCCAAATTAGGGTTCAGAACAAAAGCTCTATCTAAGATCACAATGTTTGTTACAAGCTGGAGATGTATTGACTATGCCTATCCAGAGCTACGTGGAGTGTGGCAAGGTGACTCACTGTCCAGCCCATTGTGCACTATTTGTATATAGCCTTTCTTACAAATGTGTAGGCAGATCCTGTCAAATTATGGTTTTGGACTACTATCTTTTACAGAAACGCTAGTTATCTGCTTATGCAGATGTGATGCTTTTCGTCACTCATGATGATGAGTTTACGGAATATTTTATAAAATTTATGAAATATAGTTGTAAGTCTGGAGCAGAATTGATTGTGGTCAAGACTAAATCTCTCTGGGTTGGAAATTAGAGAACTAGAATGACTGACCCAAACAATCACCAATGGTCTTCTGAGAGTTATAACTATCTTAGTATTTAGATTGGCAACACCAAAAATTTGGTTAGCCAAAACTGTATTGAGGCGGAAAATAAAGTTAGTTTTGGTTTGTTGAAGTAGACTCGTTGTTTGCTATTGACCTCGTGAAGAGGCAGAAGTTGATTAATGAATCAAATCTCTGTTATCTAAGTTGATGCATATGCTTACAGTACTCCAAACACCAATGAAATTTATTTGTGATATTAATAGGTTGTATGCCAATATGCTTTGAAATGGTAATAATTGGTTAAAGTCACATTACGTGTTTGCTGATATACAATTTGGGGGAACTGGAGTCACCCATCTTCCTAAGAGGGTCATGTCTCTTAGACTCATATATCTTGAAAAAAGACTAAGGCTAAACCGGGATTTGTTATCTAACAAACACCAGATTGAAGGTTTGAATATCACTTAACTTGGTGCCCAGTCGGGGTTTTATAGTTCAAAGTTATCAGTGCATGGAAAATGTTTGATGTTTTAAAATTTACCTATTCACATCAAATACAGGTTGAGAAAAATGTGACTAATTATTCCCACTTGAGTAGTCTTCATGGGAAATAGGTTGCATTTCCTCAACCACGTATTGTATAAAGAATGTACTGCTAAACTGATTGATGGTGGTCTTACATATGAAACGTCTAATTGGAATGATGTTTTCCCATGGAGAACATTCTAGCAATATCCCAATGCCAATTGTGATGCAGACATTACCATGAGATCTCTTCACGACACCTGGTTACACTATTCAATTTTTCACGTGGAAGAGATATCAAAGTGATCTGTGCCCATGGTGTAATGTTTCTGGTACTGCGATACAAAAGGTTTTACAATGAACTCGCGCTGAAACGGTTTAGTTGTTTGTTATGAGTTTATTAAGAAGTTTGCTGAATATAACTCTTGTAGACGAGGGTATTTTAATTAATAGTGATCACTCCCGTGCGTCTAATATAGCAGAACAGTTGGTAAACTATCTCATTGCATTAACGAAATCAACAATATACATGACACATAACTGCTATTAAAGACTGATAAGCAAGTACCTGATTACCATAATTTCTTCTGTGTAGGGTTAAAATACCGATTCAAATCTGAATTTATAAAATAAAAATAAGGGAGCATTGAATGAATATATTTATTTCTGAACTTAATTTTGGGCAAAGTAACTAGTGAACATTTTGTTTTTAATTTTAAGAGAAATGTATTTTACTTACATTGTGTTGATTAATTTTTGCTATAACTTAATTACTGGTTGTATTGCGTATCATGTTATATATTTTAATTTTTTTTTAAAAAGTGTATTTTTATATTAATAACAGATCAATAAAGAAAGGAAGAAAGAAAAAGCCAGTCAGTCCCTGGCTATGGATCCAAAAAGTTTGATGGTTATTTTTCAATCTTGATATTTAGATTTAATAGGGCTATACGACAAAACTTTTTTTCACCCAAGTCCTTCAATTAAAGGTAATTTAAAGATGAGTAATTTTTTTGACATGCAAATGTTTCGAAAATGGTTATAACGATTTTGTTTAAAATTCATATTTAGGATTTGATTGACATGACAAATATAATTGTAAAATTAGTTTTTGGGCTTAAAGTTCCCTCAACAAAAATTCTAAGCACAAAAATATAAAGGTCGTTGGAAATGTGGGTAAGGTCTTGCAATGCAACTTCTTTTAAAACAAATTTAAATGGAAACTACCTAGAGTGAATAAATTAAGAAATCGCACATTGTTTTATTAAGTGTAAATGCAATTTATATTATTATAATAATTCACAGTGAAAAAAAAACCCGCAGGTCTTAATAGCTCTTTTCACCTCAGGTATGACGCGTCACTTAGATAATGCAGCTCAAACCATATGTCTCAAGCTTAATTCTTCAATACTGAATTTACTGATGGGACATTTTTGAAAATCCTAAGTATTTCTAAAATATCTCCAATAATTTTGTTCAAAATATATGTCAAGAAATTGTGTGATAAGACAAAAAGCAATGTATAATTTGTTGGGGGTAAAAGTTAATTTATGGGTGGTTTACCTGATGAATGATTTTTCCAAAAACTTTAAATATTTAAAAAGTAGCCCTAAAGTTTTGATTACAAATAAGTTTCTTTGGAATATTTGATACGACACGTAACATTGTATTTTAGGGAGGATGGGAGAGTATAAACTAATTTATGGATAGCTTGCTGATGATTGATTTTTCAAAAACATATATATATTTTTAAATATTTCCGACTAGTTGGTTTCAAATGGGTATCCTGGTGATGATTAACATGATAAATTACATTGTGTATTTGGTTTTGGGTAAAAAATAGATTAAGAGTCGTTTGATAGAGTGATTTATGAAACTTCGAATTATTTTGAAAATGGCTAAAACGAATTTGATTAAATTGTATATCTGGGGACTGTTTGACATAAACATGACAAATTAAGCTGTATACTTGTTTTTAGTGGGGAAACTAAGTTTATTATTTTTTAGTGATTACTGTTTTTTAATTTGAATATTTAAAAAAATGACTTTAGCAATTTTATTCAAAATTGGTATCGGGAAGGACTATTTTACACTAACAATAATAATGTACCTTTATTTATGTAAAATAAATTATGTAAGGCTAGTTTTTTACAACAATATATACAAAATTTGAATATTTTGGAAATTAACCTTGAAAATTAAATTCAAAATGGGAATCTGGGAATATTTTTTCACGTTATATAAGAATAGGCTCCTACGTTTTTGTCTACTAATAAATATTTTTAGGTTAATTTACAAATAATTTATTTTAGAAAAATTAAATTTTGGTAAGTTATATATTTGATAAATTTGGTTTGGAATTTATAAAATAAAGTGTGATTATTGTGACTGTTTTCGGTTTTATTAGGAAAATATACTTAAGGGTTGTTAACTCAACCTATTTTTGAAAATTATCTTCAAAGTCATAAAACATGATATAAGAAAGTTTGTGAGTGTGTGTCATACCATTTATTGATATTGCATGGGGGTACTATAAACAACGGTTTAATTACTTATCTACTCTTATATTAATAAAATGAATAGTTGGTTTGTCTATCTTTCATGAGCGTTGCGCGATATATAGCGCATGCAGATGTTTTAAATTCAAATATTAGTGGCCTTGTGTACGAACATGTGCAACTCGATGACAGAATTTTAAAATTTTGACTAGAATTATTTTAATTAACTAAAACGCATAAAATAAATATTCTTATTATTATTTTTAGAACTGGGTCTTACTACCCGTTCGGGTTATACGCACTTACGTTAATGTGTAATGGTAGGGCGGTTGTGAGATGAAATGGAGGAAATACAGTTTAATGTGGGATCCGAACCACAGTGGACGCCTGGCACTCCACACATTCATAAATTGTGTAATAGATATTAATTAACGCCACGAGAAAGCTTTACTAATACATTTCATACAGTTCTGCAATACGAGGAATGGTAGCTCATGTCAAAAACATGTGGCCCTGATAGGAAGCATTTTGAAATTTAGTTTTATCATCTTTACCCTCTTTACACCTAGTGGTCCTTTTTTCAATTTTTAATCTTTTTAACATTTCTATTGTCTTACAATTTTAACCTTTATATCACTTTTATTTTCATTAGATTTACTTTTATCCCTTTTATCCACTTTTCAACATTTTGCCCTATTTACAATTTTTGCTCAATTGGAACTTTTGGTCTATTTTTGACATTTTGTCCTTTTTTGGATACGTTACTCTTTTATTCTTATTACTCCTTTTCATTAGATTTAAAGTTAATCCTTTTTACTATTTTTGGCATTTTTGCACTTTTTGAACGTTTTACACATTTTTTATATTAAATACCCGGCTTAGCCCCAGATAAATAGTTCAGGTTGAAAAAGGGTAAAAAGATTATAAAGGTGTAAATAGTGTAAAAAGCGCGATACAACCAAAAATGTTATAAAAGGTAAAAATTAAATATAATCAAAAAAGGCTATTAGACTAATAGGGCAAAAATTGCAAAAATATCCAAAGAGAACAGAAATGTCAAAAAAGACAAGAATGCCAAAATTAAAACAGAAATAGTTAAAAGGGAAAAGTTATTTCTTTTACATAAAAAGGGTATAAAGTTTAAAAGAGGTTGAAGAAATAAAAATTGTAAAATGTTAAAGCGCAGTAAAAGGACCAAAAAGGGTTAAAAGGTTGATGTGGTAAGAAGATCAAATGGGATAGAAAGGATTAAGTGGGTCAAAAGGCTAAAAGGGTAAAATGTGTCTGTAGGGTAACTATGGCCAAAAGAGAAAAAAAGACAAAATTTATTAATATAGTTTAAAGTTGGTAAAAAGACTAAAATAAAAGAGTAAATGTGTAAAATGGGTAAAAAGGCTAAATGGGGTGACATAAAACGGTCTAAAATACTTTAGATTGTAATAAATCACAACTATTTAACAACCAATTAAGCTGTGACACTTTTATATCTTTTTTATTAACACCAACATGCAAGAGTTCAAAGTAATATGTGTAAAGAAGTTATTGATTAATCTTCAAAATTAATGTAAGTTTATAAAACATGTTCACATTATATCTCTATTTTGATATTGTTTATTAGTGAGCCTACTTTCACGTTTTTTGTCACAATTTAAACCAATAAAGGATTTATATTAAAATATAATTTAATAATTGGTTGTTATTCCTGTAGTTAATTGTGTATAGTAAAAATAACTAAGCTACTTTATGAACTCCCCGTGCAAAGAACGAGTACACTAGCTAGTTTTAAAATAAACTATTAAACCAAAAAGTAATTTTAATTGCTTAAATAGCTAAAATATTAGTATATAATTAAAAACGCGATAATTGATTGATATTAAGTTATTTACTGAGTAAACAAAAAGATCTCGACTTTCAGCGAATAAGAAATACATCAAATCAACCACACATGTGGTTAGTTAAGAAACTACCATACTCGTGGAGGTATCTTAGACCCAATTCACTGGACAAACACCAATTTACCGATTGTGCCATTCAGTTTCTAGTACCATACTGGAAATAAAATAGGGTAGAAAATTTTAAACTTTTGTAAATGTGTAATTTTTATGTAACTAACCCAATCATCCCATCAGAGAAATGTATCTATTCCATATCAAAGCTCTTAAAACCTTATTTTGAAGTCCATTCAGTGGCATAGCTTAGAGACTTGAAAGCATTTTCTGTGGCCACTACGTTTCAAACCATACCATATTTTATTCCGCATTTTAGACAGTAGTTATCAATCAACATTGTTAAACACTGAATAAACCTGACCAACCCAGAGTTGTTGTTTAGTACCTCGAGTGGACAATCTGGTCATTGACCTCAACTTACCATCTGGCAGTATTATACTCGATGGATATTACCATGGTAACCAGAGACATCACACCCTTATTTCACGGCTCATACAAGAATACTGCTAGTTTATTTGTATCTATGATATTCTAAGACTGATAACTGGCGAATATTAGGGCGTAGTGACAAAAGTGATCATGATTATTAGGAGACATTTAAGGTTTATATATTTTATTCTGAACCCTATTATATGCATTAAAATTTACTTTTCATGAAGGGGATTTTCATTCTCATTCCAGGCGGATAATAAAATATTTTCTAATTTAATTCCTAATAGTCACGATAATACTCTAAATCATCAGCAGATTAACCCTTGTATGGAACGTACTAGTTAAAATAAAATACTTTACTAACACTTAAATACAAAATGAATCACTATATTACAGTTTTGCAGCTGAATTTAGAGGAATTATACCCATATTTGCGTGGAGGGAGAGTGTAAAATCACTTAGGGCCCCCCCCCCCTCAGTTCATCCGACCAAGACCGAACCCCGTCGTCGGCAATCTAGTCTATTGCGAGAGTGATGCCTTAGACTACGCGGCCACCAAAATGGGCCCAAGCTACAGTTCTTCTTTAAGCCCCCTTCACTCTGAGATGAAATGATAATTGTTCATTTGCCTGAGCGCCATGCATCCCTGCGAGTATCCCTGCAAACATTCCCCCGTCAGTCAAGGAACAAACTCCCGATGTTTGGTTTATTTAACCTATCAAAGTTGGGTTACACGATCAATATCCATTCTTCTTCGCCTCCAAGGATAACACAAGTGCACAGGGGAGAGATTCAACAAAACCACACTTCCAGTCACTTCATACATACCAGTTTTTTTAATACCTAAGGTTAAATTATGTTTGCCATAAAAAATGGAAGTTTGTATTAGAAGTAATGACGCCCGATTGACCGGAACCTAGATTTAGAGACTAAAAAAACCTGCATTGATGGGTGGGTTCTAAACGGTATATGTATTCACCATAATTAAAGTTAATTAATGACTCAATTTATTATATGTCGAATTTCTAATACTGTTTGCAAAAGTTAAACTAATTTAAATGTCACCACCAGGGTGCGGATTTGGATTACATGAAGTCTTTTTGTTAGTTCGTCACATACAATACTCATATGTACAGTACAGTACATAAACTCTGTTAATGATCTCCTCGTTGTAAAAATGTGTAGCATCTAGCTCATTTTTATCATTATGGAATCTAAGATGTTATTTTCTTGGTTGGCTTAGTTTTTGAGTTATTTTTAGGCATTTAAGGCATTCATGTTAAATAAGTATATTTTTTTAAACTATCAATATTCGATAGATGCATAAATGCTCAAACATAGATTTTATCAACATACAGTTGCCGAAATGAGAAGATAATGCAGGCAACGAACTCTGTATCAAATTTGCTTGTATAGTTGTTAAGTACACATTCCTAGTGAGACACTGCAACTAAGCAGGTAAGGTTGCGCTGGTAAAGGGGGAGAGAGATAGCTATTACTTATGAAATATATTTGTAAATGTTACGGTTAACAGAATGCAAGAGTTTGTCTGTTAAAGGCTTTTCATTGTATTTCACATTAATTGCAAAGTGTGTGTTGTCGCAACCCGTGGGATTACGTGTCCAGATGTCTTGGTGGAATGGGTAACCAACGGCAAATAATAGTGATGCTGTTAATTGAAATAGATTAATTACTCTACCACCTGTATAAATGTGATGTAGGTTTTAGAACTACCTGAACAAGTTTAGAAAAAGGTACTCGTTTTATCAATGTCCATACTCAGCAGTTCCACGCCCTGACGTATCCTCGGGGTTATATCTATAAATGATCTAACGGCCGCCCGGTGTTGCGAAGTTATTGTCTAACTCAGAATTTCAAGATGGGTTGGGGCGTCCTCTTTGTACTGAACAGGGACTCACGCTGTAGGATATTCTCCCCACAAGTTGCTGAGTATGTAAAGCGCTTCAAAGAAACCTCTTAACGACTGGAGTCATTCCCCGAACCCCTCTCCTTAAAAGGTCTAAAAGTGCTCTGTTATATACCAAAAAAGAGGGGTGCTTTCCTTAAGTTTATGGTTTTGCCAATACTCGATGTTAGGCTAATCGGAAAAATAATATGTGTTTTTGAAAACATGACCTGATACGAGTACGTAATTGTTGACTCAGAACAATCGACAGTCTGAATTATTTGGCTTACGTCATCCTTGCATACTCTAGATCAGGCTTGGACAATTATTTTGGCTGAAGGGCCACATTGAAAAGTTAAATATTATGACGGGCTGCCAAATAAAATACGATTTTTTGGTACATGCAATTTGTTATATAAAAATAGAAAATTATATAGACAAGATAGAATAATTAAAATAAATAATAATTTTCCATTAAACATTACTTAATTAGATGAATGCAACTTTTTCATATATTTCATCATTTCTTTGATTTCAGGTGTAAATGTAGTTGTCGAAATTCTTAAAACTGCTTGTAAATGTTAATCAGAAATGATTGATGGTAAGGAGGTTTTACTGAGATTCATCATAGAAAATGTTTGTTCACATATGAAGGTCGATCCAAAAATGACCAACCTTTTTAGAGAAAAATCTTGAATTTTTACGAATTTATCAGAATCAAGAGAATTGTAAAATTTACAAATTTATTCAAGACTTTGTAGCTCCCTTAAGCCAGTATTACACTGCAGGTCTATCATCTCAAGTTGAAGTTTACTCAGTGCACTATCAATGTTAACTGAAAATGGATCGCGAACTATCGACAAACCTTTTTCAATTTTGCGAAAGTCGGCAAACCTGCGAGAAAATACAGAGCTCAAAGCGTTGATCATGTTGTCATGTTCTTCAAATCTATTTTCTGTTATCGTCAGTGTTTGCATGGTTGGAAAGTGATCAAGAGGTTTTTTTCCCAATAAATATTGTAAAAACAAACGTAATTTTAAATTGAAATGCATTCAAGCCTATTACCATATTATGGGCATATACATGTATTTCCTTGGCACGATCAGGGCTGCCAACGCTTTGGTTTCAAGCAATAAAATACGAACATGAAATATATATTTGGTCTGGTAGGCTATTTTTGTTTATAGGATTATATTTAAAATTTAATTTTTGTTTATAAACGGGAAGAGCTAGCTAAGCAATGGGGACTCGAAGCTAGTGTTTGATATAACACTGGTTCTACTTGATTATAACGGATATATTTCCTAAAATTAAATACCCCTCTTTATCATGTGCCTATAAATATGTTGATGCTTCAGATAATTAAATTAGGTATTATCTGTTGGTGCTTATGTGATGTGTGTATAATGAAACTGTTCCGTACTTAAACCATATCCCAACCATTAAATACACCTAAGCCAAGAATAGGATCGCAGTCAACCAAGAGAGTAAAGTAGGGGTCGTAGATCTTGCGGAAATCTTCAGTCGATCGCATAAGAAAATTACATCGTCACGAAAAGGCAGGCTTACCTTGCATTATTCCACTATGGTGCAGCTTATAAAATAGGGCCATAGTGTTGTAAGACAAGGCTAGACTTCTACCTTTCAGGGTAAATATAATGTGTATTTTATGTATTTTATGTGAAGGCAGTGACATAAGTATTTAAGGAAATATCGAATTTAAGGAATAAACGCAAGATTTATATAAAAAATTAATTAAAAGTAGAATGGAGAAACTGAGGGAGTATCGCGTGACCTTTAATAAATGTAAAAGTCGATCGGGACCTAAAAGAGGTTGCCAACCCCTGGAGTAAAGCTTGATTCGCACGTTGACCGAAATTTGAGAGCAGAATATTCTTGAGTAGTGTACACTATCAGAAATGTTTGTTGACCCATAATGCCTTGCAACATATAAACTTTAAACAGCTGATTATCGACTGTTTAATTTTCCAGCTGATAAATGGATTGATATGATTATTTTTACGATAGATGTTTTTCTATCATTGTGTTGTGTGTGGAAAACAATCGAATCGAAAACGACACATGCACTTTTATATTTAACGAATTGTTTATAACCATTTCCATACAGTAGACGCAGCCGCCAGCTAGTATCTCGCTTTGTAGACGCATGCTCGTATTGTTTCGGTTGGTTTAGACGTTTAATTTTGTAATATTGTTTTTCCACGCCGTATTTGTGGAGAAGCGCGGTCAAAGCCGATGCTCTGTCCTAATGTGGAACCATCTATGCAAGTTCAAGCTGATTTCTTGTGATGGGGTTAGAGTTCGTCAGGTGACCGTGTTTCAGTTATGCTCTTGTTTTTCGGCAAACTTGTGAATCCACAGTAAGTGTAAATATTGTATGAGAAGAAGCAAACCCCTAACGTGACTAACGTGACTACTCTTAGTTCTTAGAGTTATTTAATTATTAAGTTGGATATTTAAATGTGTTGTCCTTCTATCTGTTATCAATATGACGGTTTAAAATCACTACCGAAGAGTTACAGTTTGTTCTAGATATTAAGTGATTATTTTTTGACAGTTAAAGAAGCTACCAAAACAATTTTCACATAATTAGGTCAATTAATGTGGCCTGCAACTGTCACTTTTAAAATAAATCCTATGTACAACAACAACAACAACGACTACTAGACCCGCCTCGATGGCGTAGTTGGCTAACGCGCTAGTCGTGTTGAGCTCGACTGCTGAGGACGGGGAGATCGAGGTTAGAATCTCAGTCGGGTGAACTGGGGGGGGGGGGGTCCTAAATGGTTTTACACTCTCCCTCCACGCAAATGTGGGTTCATTTCCCCTAATTCCTAATCCATTAGCGTAATTAGTACTTAAGCGTATAACCCGAACGGGTAGTAAGACGTGGTGCTAAATAATCGACTACTACTACTACTACTACTACTACTACTACTACTACTACTACTACTACTAATACTACTACTACCACTACTATTACTATTAATTATAAAAAAATAAAATGTTATTTATGTTGAGAGTAGGAAATAAATGTTTGTATTTTATAAAAGGTTCCTTAATATCAGAATCCTACTACAGTTTAACCGGATGATAGCGTCACAGCCATTTAAACAAAACACTATGTTTTTTAATAAATGTGTGTGTTTCTTGACAAAATTCCACTGAGATTGTTGGCAAGAACTATATTATTTGTATCGATATTATATTAAATTCTTATGAGAAAGTTTAGTTGGAATATCTTTATATATCCTGAAAATTGAATTTGTTCAGTCTTTTTCATGGATTGTAATAAAGTTATTTAATTAGATTTAGTTTATGACAAATTGCTATGATTTAAATTGTATCTAAGCTAAACCAACTCACCTACATTTGTAGGACTGGCCAGTTACTAATATCAAATAAAATGTTCAATTGACCGTTTTAATATTTAACCCAGTGCATTGATACTAAACTCAACACTAACTCCACTAATTGTAACATCTTGGTAATATTCACAGAGATATAGACTTACAAACTAACTTATACGGACAATAGCCCTTATAGAGGAATTGTAATAACTAGGTAATCGGACGGTAGTAGCATACCTGATATAGAGAGCGCTGTCCTAGAGTTGTGTATTTCTCGAGGAATAGCAAATATACAATGTAGCCCCTTCTCGACCACTATCAGTATTCTGTTCGTGTTACCTACCACACGGGATGTCCGTCCTGGGAGAACATCACCGCAAGTAGTCAGGGGATATCCGTTTATATTTCACACTGGGATCCACGTTCAAGGAAACCTGACAGAGGAACACGGTCCAACTCGGTGACTTGTGACTTCAATCATGCCCTCACTACGATGTAATGGACCCTACTGAGTCGAACAGCAGAGATAGGTTGGTAAAATGTATTTTATGTTTTTGGTTTATAGCTCAGCCAAAAATATAAAGCTTTTATTTCTAAAAGGTGTTTTTATTCCTTTTCTCTATATGTTCATTGATATTTTATTGTATTTTGTCCACGAGTCTTATTTCCCGTTACAGCTATACGCATTAAAATTACGTTAGTAGAGTGGGTAAAAGGGAGGTAGAGTTGAAAGTCAAGAATAATTATAGTAATAATACTACTAATGGCATGTCTGGGCTACCTTTTTTTTATCTAAATACTCTTTCCATGTCTCAATGATGATGATGATGATGATGATGATGATAGTGAATACTATGTGGTGAAGCCAATGAAGATCTTAACCTAACTAACCTAGTCAACCAAACCCGGGTGGCCATGGTAACTTTGTCCTTTCAAGAAAATCCCCTGCTATCAGTCGCGAATCAAATCCGGGACCTCTATGTAAGCAAACAGGGTTTTTGACCACTATACCACGAGGTCCGGTAGAAAGAAAATATATCTACAATTGTGTGAAACCCGCTTAGGTGGCTGCTTCGTCTAACACGCTACTTTATTGATGGACTAGACTGCCGAAGACGAGGAAATAGGTGTTCGATCCCGGTCAGGTGCACTGAAGGTGGTTTTCCCTCAATTGTTTTCCACTCTCCCTCCAGGCGAATGCGGGTGTATTTCCCCTTAATTAATCCTTCCTAATCCCTAACCCATTAGTGTAACTAGTACATAGGCGTATAACCCGAACGGTTGTTAAGACGTGGTGACAAACAAAGAGAATAATTGGGTGAAGAGAGAAAAAAAGAGAGTGAGAGACCATTTGTGAAAAAATCGCCTTCAGTATACCCAACACGGATTCAAACTCCGATATTCCTGTCAACGTCAAACAAGACCAGATGAATCTAAAACTTAGTACATGTGCTGACCGTGGAGGGATAGATTAATGTCATCAAGTCTTGTTGTATTCGCCCTATAACTATGATACAGCGAAATATCCTTCCTCTACCAGAACCTATCTCACACATCTAATTAATGTCAGTCCAGCGCACACTAGGACTAAGACTGTGAATACTATTTAGAGAAATAATAAAATAAGACTAGAATGGAGTATCTTGAATATTAATACGTACATGTTTTACATTTTATTTGGTGGGCACTTGAGCTAAGAAGATGTCAACCTTTAATGGTCTGATTTTCCGGTGACAGAGGTTAGAGCTCGATTATCAACCAGGTGTGGGCTTATGAGTTATAAGAATACTATCCCAACATTATTTTCTACATTCCCTCCCTTAAATTGCTGGTATATATATTCTGATGTTCTAGCTGCTTGATTTATACCTCGTTAGTGTAAATATAAGGAAATTATGGACGGGTAGTAGGGGGGGGGGGGGCACTAAAAACACAAAGAACAATCACTAAACCTTCAATGTAAATTACCCAAACAGGATTCCTGGATAACCCCAGACTTATGATTTAAATTGTTCTGCACCACGAAACGTGTATGATAACACTAATCTCGGTTTAAATTTATTAATGTAATATTTATAATATAACATAGAGCCCGGAAAACGCGTGATAACAATATTCTTACTAGTAAAATTGACAGTCCCAGTTTTAAATGGGTGAAGTGCTATCCTCATGACCTTGTGTTCGTAGGCTCAAATACAGCCATGGTCAACGGATTTTTATTTATCGATGAAAATCCTTAGAAAAACTTAACTCTCCCAATAAAACTGTTTAAAAATAATGTATACTTAGATTTTTTTTTTAATAATGTGTTTATTAAAAGCCAGCTACAATTTTAATGAATATATGAATTCTTCGCTAATATGCAAACTTTAATTGATTAGATCATCAATCTTTCTAGGCATTAAAAAAATACATCGACAGCGAAAACTGGGGATCTCCCTCACGTGGTTCACTTTCAGAGTATTCACGCACTTAACGACTTTGTAAGCGAGCTCCGACGAACATTTTGACAGTTATTATAGATGTTTTCAAGATGATGGATGGAAAGAAAATAAACTATATTAGACATTTTATCTACAACTTAGCTCAACCGGTAGTGAGTTTGCTTAGCGGCCTAGTAGTTATGAGTTTTATTCCTGGCCAGAGTCTAAAACATCACACTGAGAAATTGGGTAGTCTCTCCTTGACTGGGTGATAACTGTTTGGGTCAAATTTAATTAATCATTGGAGACCTGGTGGTCTAGGGGTAAGGTGTCAGACTTCTGTGCTGAGGATCCGGGGTTCAATCCTCGGTCCCGGCACAGTTTTATCTGATTGCCAAACTCTTCCTTCACCTTTGACAAGAAGTGTATTAATTACAACTTGTGAATGTGGGGAATGTGGGGAATGCCAGGCCTCCACCATGGCTCGGATTCCACGTTAAGCTGTTGGTCCTCCATTTAATCTCACATTCACCCTATCATTGTACATTAGCGTAAGTGCGTGTAACTCAAACGGGTAGTAAGACGCGGTGCTAATAATAATAATAATAATAATAATTATTATTATTATTATTATTATTATTATTATTATTATCTGTAAGTTAAGATCTCTGGAACCACTTAACCGATTGTGGTGCGGTTTTGACTTTTGTACTGAACCAATATCCAGGCAGGTGTTAGCATTATTTCTGTATAAACAGGTGTTTCAGTGTGAGTCCCGGTGAAGGACCAGCCGATTGTTTGTATACATTTATGGAACCACACAATTACTGTGGGGTAGTTTTTATTATTCTGTAGAGTATTTATCCAGGTACTTTTTAGTATAGTAAATATAATCGGGGGCTTTGGTGTGAATCTCTGTGAAGTGCCAGCCGAATATTTGTCTATATCTACGAAACCACTTAACCAATTGCGTTGTAGTTTTTCTTTTTTGGTAGGATATTAATCCAGGCATGTTTAAGCATGATAAATAAGGTGTTTTGGATTGAGTCCCAAAGAAGTTCCTACAGGCTATATTTTCTGTTGCCTAATAGTTATGGTTCATTTTACCCAATTGTTGTGCAGTCATTTATATCTGTATGAATTTCATCCATTCAATTTTATATTTTATATATCAATATGATTGGACTGAAAGTTCCCGGTGAAGTGGTGGCCTGACAAGCGATGACGTAGTTTGTCGGTTTGCAGCAATGTGTAATAAATGAGCCCGGTGGTAGTGGAGTTGGTTTTAAACCGAGATCTAGTGGAAGTTGAAGGCATGGAGTTGGAGTCTGTCTCCAGGTGGTTCTGTTAGGCCTGGCAATGAAAAGTTTGGCGTTCACATAATTCTGGGGATGATCGTATTTTTAAAACCAGCTATATCGTTAGTGAGGTCGTGTGTGTAGATTAGTAAAAAGTTGAATTTTTAAATGTAAATTGTTCTTAAAAATAATTGACAATATCCACGTAAACATAAATTGCAATACTATAGTCTTTGTTCATATGTTATTGCTCTTTAGTTTTCCAATTGCTATAAATTTTCATTGCCAAACAAGAATTATAATATTATATCACCTTCACAACTGTTTGTTTGAAGTTTCAGAGATTGCAATGAAACTAAAATTTTCTATGTTCAACAACGTTCAAAGAAACGTAGACAATTTATTATATTGCAATTTTCCGTGCTTCAACGAAAGGGATAATATAGCCAAGAAAAGATGTTAAAATAAATGTATTTATCAAACAAAATTAACAACCACGTCTTACTACCCATCTGGGCTATACGAATATTAATACGCTAGTGAGTTATGGCAAAGTAGGTGCAATTTAATGTGGATGTATCCATATTTACATGGAGGAAAGGTTCAAAACAATTTATGAATAAACACCCTCAATAAGCTCGCCTGAGATTCTATTCCTAACTTCCCCATCTTCGACAAACTGGACTAGAATGGCATGTTATTTAAATATATGTAATATGGTTTGTTTAGCAACTAAACGATTGTTTGCGTTATATATTAGTTATCTTATCAAACAGAAGTGTGTCTCTATTTAGCTCAAAGGTTGGCTCCCCTTGGCTGGTCTGTATAAGCATATCTTAATCCTCTATATGAATTTTCCCAATCTCATACATTACAATGTAGTGGGCAAAAGTGTGTTTATAAACTCAAGGATAGGTTTACTAGTAAATTTTAATCCCCACCCTTATACTACCCCAATAAGTAAAGATATAAGGATTTATTTATGTAGGCCTACATTAATTTATAGGTAGGGTTTTCACGCTAAATTGGTTACTTTAAACCATATATATATATATATATATATATATTAAATGTTACGTTTAAACATTTTAATATAGGTTTTGGATCATAGCTATGGCATAGAACAATTTAAATGTGCTTATTCCGTTTTTTTAATAGAGCAATATAGTTATATGTAAAGTTAGATAGCCCCACGTGATGTAGGTTCAGAACCAAATAACACACGTACACACACACACAAACACACATATATATATATATATATATATATATACACACATATATATATATAAGCGCCACACAGCACCCAATCGGGTTTTACACCTGTATACTACCTACTCTAGTGTGTTAATGCTGAGGAAGGCTCAATTTACTAGAAGTGTGCCCACATTTGCGTGGAGGGATAGTTGAAAACCATTTAGGAGAAATACCTCTCAGTGAACCAAACCTGGGTCAAACCTGGAACTCCCTGTCATTTTCAGTTTAGTTTATTGTGAGAGTAGCGTCCTAGAACATGTTACCACCGAAGTGGCTGAATACTGCTATACAAAATAGTCTTCTTATTAAATGATATATATTTTAGTTTGTTTTGTTTGACCTTCCAGTCAGTGCTTATTGAATGTTGCCGTGAATAAAGTACAGCGAACAATCTTGCTCCGTGGTTTAATAGGCCCTGCCTTCACCAAAAATACTATAAGTATTGTCTTCTCCAGCCATGCGATGTTGATAGTTTAGAGTCTAATTATTCGATTGGATGATACAACCTAGGCTTCCAAAGGAGGTATTAGACAAGAGAATTTTCTGGGAGGGTCGAAATAAGGATTGAAGATATGGGAGGATCTTATATAATGAAGAGTGAGGAAGACAACAACTTGGATGTCAAGTTAATTTAATCCCTTTTGCCTGTGACAAGAGAGTCCGGGCTCGAATCCTGATTGAATTTAATTAGTTGGTATTTCTTAAATGGTTTATCGTGCTGTGTATTCCAGTTTATCATGGCGGGGAGGACAAGGTTCGAGTCTTGTATTAAAACGTACGAACATGTAATAAATCATTGTTTTGAAAATAATTGTTTATTAATCAAAATTAGCTTTATTCTGGTTAATATCTGAAGCTAGTTTCTCATCCTCGGTTTTTGAATATTTCTTCTACTTTCTTTGCAAATTACGTTTTTACATGACTTAAATATATAATTTTATTATCTAAATAAGAAAATATGGCAGCGTAGTTCTAATATTGACATTTTAAATAAAGGGATTAAAGTTAATATTATATATAATTTATCTAAGCAAAAATATTTTCATCACCTTGTATGAATTTACGGTTTCTATTTAGTTTTCTTTGTAAGTCTAACTAATTATATATCATTCTTGGCTACGATTCAAGGGAGAGGTTTAAGAAATCATGTTTGAACTTGATTTGAGCTTAAAATATTAATTTTTTCGATGGGTTTGCCTTGTAACATTCCATGAATTACTGTTGTAAATGGTGTATCAGGCGTTAGATCTTAGGCACATTTTAATATATTTTCTTAACATCGCGTCTCACCACCCATACGGTTCGGACGCCACCACCTCTTCAGTTGCAGCCTTCTGAGAGTTATTTTGTTGAAATAAGCCTACTATTGTACAAAATAGCTTTACAGTAGTAAAAAATAAGATTTCTTTGGACACACTGTTCAATACTTCAATAAAAATATTTGTTGTGTGAAATTATAATAATATATTTCTAATTATTTTCACAATTACTTAACCGTCAGTTTGGCTGAGGTGGTAACGTGACATCCTTGTGATCTAGAATTCGGGTGATCAAGTCCTGAGACTTCCATTTTTCTTTAAATTTATCAGATTGAAAAAACCTATCATTTAAAATTATTGTATTAATCAGCATATAATTTCTTTTAAATATTTTGTTTAGAAGTATATAAGGTATTTGAGCATACGTAGAATATCACAAAACTCTTATTTAAAAATAATTTAACACAGTAGTAAATTAAAAATCAGTAGATTCACTTTGAAATTTTGTTTGTAGGTGATTATTTAAAAATTAAATTAATGGGTTTATAATATAAAAATGTACACATTTAAAAATAGGACTAAGCAAGATAATTATTGATTGCATAGTAAAACCACTTAGTGTATAATTATGTTTTAAAAATGGTTGCGAAAATAAAATAATATTTACTGAATTCAAATCATTAACAAGTGATTTTTTATTCTTACATAAAATTAAAACATCGTACACTATACGGAATTGATCATTTTAACTTCTCAGTTTCAGACAAGCACGCTTACAAGTGAACTAAAACACATATTAAATATTCTAAAAATTTAACTCATACTTATATAACGCGATACATTTTTGAGACAATAAACTTAGATTCAATAAAATGGAAGATGAATTACTAATATATCCAAACAAATCGAATTACATGATTCACTCAATACAATAATAGTGTTTACTTTCAGTTACCTATCTTTTAGAATGGCGGGTTGTGGCATCCCTTCAATTTAATCCTTTGGTACGTCATGGTTTTACAGTGTTGTCAGATTGAAAACTCATTCGCAAGCGAAACAACGCCACACCGACTGGTACGAGATTAACAAACTTTAAAAATTAGCTCTGTTTTGGTACAACCTGCGATTTGCGAGATCATTAGTAGCGAAGATTTTTTTTTGCAAGTTTCAAAATTAGAGGTCCAGGGGTAGCCAACATTATTTTCTGTCATACCACTATCTACATTCTACGTTGTTGGCATTGTGCGTATAGTTATAGCCCAAAACCTCAAACCTTACCTGACTACTGCCCTTTTTTACCATCGTGGAGAGTAAAAAAATATACCTATTTGGAAAGTGGAACAGGGGATGAAGAAAGTTATTCAAATTTTAGCAACAAGTGAAGTTGACCGAAATTTACCGATATATTTGTTTTCTGATGTAATAGATTTTATTTGATTTAATCTACGTTGACCTTTAGGGTGGAACTTGAAATGACTTTGCGTGCCATTAGTGTCGTGTGTTGGTCATCTCTGCCTGGCTAGTCACTAGTTCTGACGTCACCTATTTTTACAGCCCAAACGTTTAAATACCTAGAGCTGTGGGCTGCAGGGTGAATCTCGGTCTATTTTATTAAGGGAGGTTTTTATTAAATAATTTCCCACTATAATCAAATATAACCTAATAACGTGCAGGTAAGTTTGCTAGTAACGCTATATTACTCCTGATTACATCATTATAGTATTGTGTAATGCCCGGACGATAAATAAGACGCAAAGTAAAGAAATATTTATTTTTTGATAAATTAGTATACAAAATATACAAAACTTGCTAACCAAAAAGGTTATTTTTGGTTATTACTTCACTGTGAGAGAGCCTTAGACTATAGGTAATTTGTAACTAATAGTCTATTTATTTGAAGGGTTTAACATGCACTTTATGCACCGAGCGATTATATCAGCAAACGAGAATTTCTATGAGCAATAAACAGAGGGCCTTCCAATTCTGCCGGGAAAGGTATTTTCACACACCTTCCAGGATTCTGTTAAATTCCATAATCGTTTTGAGACCGACGACTTCACTTCCCCTCCGAATGAAGTTGTGCTACATATTTTTAATGCCCAAGAAAAATCTATCAACCTCGGCTGGGTTTTAACTAATAGTTAGGATCCAAAATATCAATATGTATAAAGAAAATTTTTCGAAATATTTTTATTAATTTTTTTAGACACAATCATAATTATTATAAATTATTTGTCATATTATTACTATTGTAACTTATTATAGGCCTACACATGTTAAATTGTTTCGAATATGTAGCTGATTAAATAAAAATGTGGATGAAAATTAGTGGTTTAGGTTATTAATAATTTTTCATAGCTGGTGTAGTCTACTTGTTTTAACTCAGTCATTATTACAAATAAATTTAAAATACTCATTAAAGACACAAATACAACCTTCAAGAGAATAAAATATTGTTGGCATACAATGGTTTTTAAAATATAATAATATAGCTATACAAATTATGATAAAATTAATAAAATAAACACACGTAAGTTACTCAAAGTTACAACTCATTTTTTGGGTTCCGTACCAAGAATGGAACTCTGATGAAAAACTCAAGATATATATCTTTTATCGGTCCCACATAGATCTCAACATTTGAACATATCAAACCAAAACTTAGGTTGTAGTTAAATGATAGCGTGCCCACATGAAATGAGCTGGTAGCAATTCTGAAAAAAAAGACGAATAACGGAATTTGTAAGTAATTAAAAGTAAGTATACGTTTTATTATTATTATTATTATTTTACCCAATTATGCAGGGTATTTTTAAAAGCTTTTACCGTGAGCGTTTCAAATATACATACATATAAAATATTTAAATATAATAGTACGCATATATTATAATTTTTTTCAAACAAATAGTTTCATAAACGGAATTTTTAAAATGTTGGAAAAACACTGAATAAAAGAAATATTTAAAAACAAATGTTTTACACTGTGAAAATGAATTTATTTATATGCAAATAATACTTTTAGAAATATTTATATATTACTCTCACTCGATACTTTTACTCATGAATGCCGCCTGCCGAGAACTTTCGATGGAGCAGAACCACATAAACGTAAGAGGATGCTGAGCCTAGACACGAAATCCAAATAACCTTCACCAGGTGCACACTTGATCCTTAATAATTCATACATTAAGGATGCGCAAAGAATGAAAACTAGCCAAACAACACAGATTATTAAGTCATAGAAATATTGCTGAAAGTTTTACTATTTTGGTTCCTAATTAAAGCTAAAGTTATATTTAATATAAATGAGTACACCTTAAGTTAGAGAGCAGCGTAGCATCTTAAGGTTTCATTTTATAAATTTATTTGAGGTATCTGACGTACATTTTCTGAACTGAGTGATAAAATCAGCAAACTACGTTGAAACTATCTTAAAACTTAAAATGACATAACATCCCCGTCCATTAGCTCATCAGTTTAGAAGAAGAAACAAATGTTTCACTAAAAATAAAAGTTCGAAGGTGTCAGGAATCGAACCTAGGGTCCCAAAATCAGTATATAACCATGCTATCGATAGAGCTAAGCTGTCTCACTATATGTACGCTAAATAAATATGTAAATCGTGCTCTTGTAGGATTCTTAGTTTTAGAAAGCATTTATAATAATAATAATAATAATAATAATAATAATAAACTAATCAATAATTATTTGAGGAGAATGAGGTTTTAACATGTAAGTAGTAGTGCTGCCTAAAAATACATCATTTATTTGTTCTTGAAATTAACTTGGAAGAAGTAATAACTGTTGGCTTACTGCAAAACATAAATGTTTAGAAGATGTATGAATGTTAACTGCATTAGAAACTGTCAGTATTTTGCTATTATATTACTTGATAAAGTGAATAATGTGATGCAACCCTCCTCTTAGACAAGCGCCATTTAACTACTATACGTTATACGCGGACTTTCACGGCCAGCTAGCACACACAGAACGAACTATTTTTTAATATATTTGAGTGCCAGGAAAATCTCACTGTTTCCTAGGTTTACCTTCATATAGTCAATCTTAAATCAATATGACAAGGAAAAAGTGTTTAAAGCAATTTTTGAGGGTAGGTTTTCTGTTTTGTTTTTTAGCACAGCGTCCTACTACCCGTTATGGTAATACGCCTAAGTATTAATTACTCTAATGGGCTAGGAATTGCAAAGGTTGAAGTTAGAGAAAGTGACCCCGTATTTGCGTGGAGGGGGGGTGGGGGGTGGAAAACAATTTAAGAAAACCTACCCCAGTTCACCCGATCGAGATTATAAACTTGCTCTACCCATCCTTGTTAATCGAGCTAAACAGTAAACTAGTGCGTTAGCTAGCTACGCCACTGGGCGGGTCTGAGAGGTGTTTATAATCTCATTGTGGTAAAAACATTATTGATTGAACTTAAAAACGAAAACCCCACGTTAATAATAAATTATAGACCAGTGTAATATCTACTCGAACCACTCACAAATTTAAATATTTATTATCTTATATTAAACAATTCACCTCTGAAAATACATCTTGTAAATGTGGGGAATGCCAGGCCGCCACCGTGGTTCGGATTCCACGTTAAACTGTAGGTCCTCCATTTCATCTCACAATCACCCTACCAACATTACACATTAGCGTAAGTGCGTATAACCCGAACGGGTAGTAAGACGCGGTGCTAATAATAATAATAATATTAATAATAATAATATATTAAACAAAATTACAAAGTAGAATAAATATTCTAGGAAATACGGTAAATAATTCATGTGATACTGATCCGGTATTCATGCAGACAATTTTTTTTTCTCATATGGTCCATTTTCAGTGATGGATGAAACAGGGTTCTAGTCCTGGCCGGGAATATTGAGACACGTTTTCTTAAATTATTTCCCAACCTCCCTCCAAGCAAATGTTGTTATAGCACCTTTAATTTGTATCTTTTTAATCACTATCCCCCAGTAATTAGTAGTAAATATGGTTGAAATAGGTAATATTATGTTACTTATAAATAACTATTCTTCAATATTTCACTCTGGACTATATTATACCTTTCACGGAAGAACGGAATTTCACCTTCCGGCTGACCCACAAAATCAATTATAGCTAGACCTGTCAGTATTTCCAGGGAGTCACAGCAAAACACCTGTGCCTGGATTCACTAAAGGGAGCAAATAGTTGCGCCAGCGCAAGTTTGAAAGATGCGCTCAAATCCTTATTCACTAAAAGGAACAGGCGCAATTTGAGAGTAAAGTTGCGTCTTTTATTTGCCACCACTCAAGATTAGGCGCAACTATTAAATCATGACTGTCACTTCAATAAACTTAAATGGCGGCATATTATTGTATTGGCTTAAAATACAATTAGTTACCTAACTGTACTGCAATTAATAATGAATTAACTAAAATAACAAAACGTATGCCAAGCAAAAAAATTATTTCAATTTATACAATGGTAACAAAACAATTACGTACCTTTTATTGTTGGATGTTTACATTCAAACAACGCAATGGCATTCCTTGCATTATTATAAAACAAAACTACGAACTGTGTAATCTTCGTCTAGATCCAAAGAGGTTTGTATTCCTCCAAGTCCAAAGACATCTCGTCACTAAATATGGCAGTTAGTATAACTTTAAAATAAGTTTAAAGTTTCTATAAACATTAATGTTTTATTAATGGAACTTAAACTAATAATATAAATAAATACAAAATAATGTTCTAATATTCTTTTTGTAAAACATCCAGAAAGAGGCCGCTTCTAATTTTATTGCTAGTTTATGTGCAAAATGTTTAAAAATCTTTGTATATGCTGTCGTTTTCATTACAGACTTAAAATAAGGTAGCCTTGACTTTGGAAGTAAATTCTTCACAAGAATTGGTCTAAAAGAGCACAATTGATGACGTTTTTGATGACGTCACCCTATTCCTGCCACCAGTTTGCGCCTTGTTTAGTGAATACGGAAATGGCGCAAATAAATAAGGTGCATCTTGGGGAGCATCTTGGGCGCAAAGTTTCGCCATTTCTATACTTGCGCCGGAGCAGGTTTGCTCCCGTTAGTGACTCCAGTTATCCTTGGATATATACCGATATTCTTAAATATATTATAGAACTATACTATTTTTTTACTTAAATATATTTATATTCCAAACCTTAAAAAAGCAAAGATATGATGTATAGTGGTTTTGAGCTCAAAAAACAAAACCATATTTATCCTTGCTTTTCAATTTTTATTTAAACCTTTTCACTCTGATATTATATTAATATTTGCATACGACATGACCAGTTTTATTGTTTGGATTTCCAGAATTGATTTAGTAAAAACCAGATTTGACAAAAATAATCAAAGTTAACATTATACATTATATTTATTAGAAAATGATAATAATCAATGTAGCCGCTATGATAACATCAAATAAAGTTTGGAATCGAACTATGGTCTCACAAAGTTATACACAGTCATAATAACGTTGAAGAAACAAATAAATTCACTTTTATAACTAAAATATGTCCAATGGATAAGATTTTATCAATATATTTTTTTTTTGTCCACCCAGAAATAATATAAAGTATTTTAAATTAGGATTGGGACCCTTAAATTACAGAAGATTTTTTTAAACTCAGATTCTTACAAATAAAGTAAAAATCTTTTAGAGTTAATCTGCTATTTACGTTACATTTGTTGAACATAATAATTAATCATAACTAAATTTATAATTGGCTATAAACAGTAATGAAGATTCTGTAAAAGGGGAAACTTGCTTTATGTTACAATGTAAAACCAATCAATGTGGGTAACAGTGCCCAACTAACATTTGGCGGGGTTAAATATTTAATAGCTAAAAAAATACCATTCCGTGTGTTAATGAGAGCAAACATAGATAATTAACTTGGTATGTAAATAATAATTATTGATTTTATCATTATCAGAAGATTAAAGTAAAATTAATTTAGTATATCAAACCATTTGGGCATCGCTAAAAGACATAACCCCTCCCTCATCACTCCTTCCCAACAGTCAAGAAATAATTTAAGGCATTAAGGTCTTCTCTAACTTAGGCCTTGGGCGTAGCTAGGCAAACTGTTTTGCAGTCATGTGTGGAGGTATAGCATACCTTGCGGGCTGAGTGAGTAGGTTTCTACCTTTCAATCTCGACGGAGTGTACTTCCTATATTTTCTCAACGATTTATCTGTTTTAGATATTGGACTACAAGGCCTTTTTACCAGCTATTGTTGTAGCTGTTGTAACTATGGTATATTTTATAAGCTTTGCAAGCCCTTTAATTTATTTCAATAAATAGTTAATTTATTTTGGGTTTGAAAAAGCTATGTTTCAAATATTTTTATTCATTATAATATCCATGTTAATGGTATTTACGAGTATATAATATATATTATATCCTAGGAGTTAAGTCTGTATATTTCAAGCGCAGTTTCGGATTTCACGTGAAGTTTATTCCCTATTGTTTTAAACTATTTCAAGATTTTCCAAAACAAGAGGTAACGTAATTAGTGTCCATGGCTCTGCCAGATTATCGGGATTTTTTTCTCTCCAGTTTTTGATTTTTCTCATAAAGATGGCATGCATGCTCCATATTTCAAAAAAAAAATAAGCCTACCCACGTGATCGCGGTTTGGTGAAAGCCCTCTGGGGTCACTTTAGTAAAAAACTTCCGTTTCAAAAATTTGTAGGGTAGCTACAAAACTCAAATAATCCGTGTGCAAAGTTTCAGCTTTGAAGTTTATCTGGAAGTTTGAGAAAAACTCTGTACAAACACCATATGTCTTTTATTATATATAAATGGGAGCATTAAAATGGTTCATTGGTCATTTATGGACTGTTTACAAGAGTTTCCATTGTAGATTTTCATCATCTACAATCATATGTTCATAGTTGATATCTAGAAATGTTAATAGATCAAATTTAACTTATTAATACATCGAGAACCTATACCTAATACCTATACAATAAAACTAATAATATAGTAAATTTATGTGGACGGAAACGTGTATATTTGTATTTTCCGAAAGATTCTTCCTATGAAAATGGGACTATAGATAACCATGTGTGTTTATTTGTGTATGTGTGTTTGATAAAAAAATGAATTGGTTGTATAAAATAAAAAAAATATTTTCATTTCAAACATTTTAAAGAATATTGTTTGGAATCTCATTAGTTTAAATATTTCAAATAAAAAAAAATAGTAATAGAAAATATAAACACTAAAAGATCGATGAATATTTGTTCATACACGATATGTAAAGTAAACATGGCTTTGATCAAAATATATTATAAACTTTTAATGGAGTTTTTTTTATCGAAGGAAAACGTTTATTGAAGGAAATTTAAATAGGGAAGTTTTTCCCTCCAAAGTTGGGACATTTACTTTTAAAAGTTTCTTTAGCTTGTGAAAGCTCACATCACATTTACCATTTTTAGTTAAATACAGGAGTAGATATTTCATTTTTACTATTATTTATAGACTCCTGATAGATGCAAGTACCAATTATCAGTTATTAAAATATCTAATTCAAGGGAACACGATGAGAAAGACTTTATTGTAGATAACTAAATCAAGTTTTAACTAGAAAAGGTTGGGGAAACCATACTATTGCGAACTCATCCCCAATATACTTTCCGTAGGATTGAACTTGAGGTTCAGTGACGGGCGTGTTCACCGCTCTTCTAGAACTGTCCGATATCCCTGCGAGAGGGTTCATTAAATCTCGGTCCCTCAGGAAGTTCTGGCGTCTCGCCTTTGTGTTTAGTTATTCGACATAAATTGTATTATCCAACTCAGACTGAGTGCTCAGCAACAAAGACACAAGCGACATATTTCATAGCTGGGCGATAAAGAACGATGTCTAGGGCTATGTTTACTCTTTTCATTGTTGAATAAAATAAGAAGTATTAAAATATATATTAATAAAATGAAGAGTATATGTGCCTGTCATGGGCATTGCGCGATATCTATCGCACGCAGAGGTCTGAAATTTAAAAGTTAGTAGCCCCTGTGCACGGGCATGTTCACTTCGAAGCCAAAATTTTAAAACCTCAACTGGATTTTTTTATATCTATTAAAAACTCACTCGGAAAAAGTAAATTGAGTTTTTTTTGTCTGTTTGAAGCAAATTATAGCGTTTTTCAAGGTAACCACGCAATCCATTGCATGGCTACCCAAGGCAACGCAGGGTACTTTTGCTAGCACTAAATAGCACTGAATACAAGTGATACCATGTATTTTTGAGACTTTGCAACCCGGGGTAGACATATGGCTACATTGTTTGTTTAATGTTTGGTTTTGTATATAATTTTTTATCTTTTACGTATTAAAAATCAAATTACTAAAAAAAAATTGTAAGCTATAGGGAGGGTTACATAGATTTTTAAGTAAATTTCTAAAAAAATTTTTTTTAGAATATACCTTAATTAATTTGGGCTGAAAAGAACTTATAGCATATATTAGGTCAAGAAAGTTACCTAGTCTAAAATCGTCTATTAAACGCTTCTGATTCTAAATTGATGAAATTTTATAAAATACTGTTCATCATTATTTACTAACTTTGAGCATCTAATACAAATTAGGATTGTTCACAATTTATACTTGCTATAATGATGGAGTAAACAGCAAAGCTATTATATTTGATGATTACGGCTATAGCTGCACCTAAATATCATATTATTTAAATTGAAAAATTAAACTTGGACACGGTAATCCAAACCAGGACGTCAATGCTTTGCCATTGAGCTATCTAGAAGTCGTCCCGTGCCCAAGGTCTTTTTTCACTTATATTTTATAATGACTGTAATTATGATATGCTATGCTATGATATGCGCTTTCACTCAGTTATCATTGTACTATTGTCAGAATAAAGCCAACTACCAAGTTGAAGGTGGCTGAGTGAATCTGATAGCTCGTGATATTAATTGATCACTCATTTGTAGCTGATGATTTCCACTCTTCCATCACAGACTCTGAATTAGTAAAATATGAGTGAATAATGACCCTGGGCACGGGATGAATCCTGGATAGCTAATTGGTTAGAGCATTGACGCATTAAGTCAAAGGTCCCGGGTTCGGTCCCCGTGTCAAGGTGTCTGTTTCAATTTAAAGACTACTTTACTGTAGTTTTGAGAAGGGTGGATTTCAAGGGAACTCAATGAGCATTCAACTGAAGAGCCAAAATTCAAAAGAATATCACAGATTTTTTACAAGTAGAAAGGCGAAAAGGTCAATAAATATCATTGAACATCATAAAACTTATTTGTGATATTAAGTTCTAGTGGGAGTTTGCCTCCTATTCTCTGAAGTGCAATTTAATAAGCTTTATATAAGTGGTACTTCACTTAAACATTTAGGTCTATATTTTCCCGTGGCGCCTATTGTTGCCTTATTAAGGTGAGAAATAACTGTAAAAACGTCTGTTTATGTAGCAAATAAAATATTTTCTGGTTTCCCTAGCGCACAGACAAATAATATATCCATACACTCAAACTCTTAGGTTAAAATCGACACTAGCAAAGCCCAGTGTTGAAGGACTCAATCTGGCAAAAGGAGCGCAGCAAAACAACACCTCCCCCTCCCCCACCCCCGTAAGGTTGAGAATAGGTTTCTTACTTGTATGTGCCTTAGCGTTATTCCTAATATATGCTTATTGTCTTTTACTCGTGAATAAACACTGTTAGAGCAATTTACTCTACTACAATGAATTGGTTTGGATCTTAGATAGTTGTATGATCTTTGTTAACCCCATAAAGATATTTACAAAGTATTATTAAAATAACCTCTCTCTTGCGAGTGTTATATTAATTTGGTCTTGTCGGATGAAAGGTGTTCTTGGAATTTGCGTTCTGTTGCGCAATATGATATCTTGACCCGCCACTAGCAATTTTTAGACAAGTTATCATCTTCTCTCTCCTTCTGTATGAGCTGGGAGCGATCATCTTTCAGAGAATAGAATCGAAATACGAGTAAAGTGAAGTTTATATCAATACATACAGCAAAAATTCCAACCATCTTCTCGCATCAACAGAAATAATAAGAAAATTCTCGGTTGGGTTAAATCTAAAAAAAAACTTTTTTTCATCTGAGAAAAGTGGTTACTATTCCGGATGATTTGAATTAAGGTGGGTATTTAGGGGTCGCGAGATAAGGTAAGAGTTTTTGCAGTTTTTATAGCAAAACCTTTTTTTGGCCAAAGTAAATAAAATATTGATCCAGTTTAATTTTCTACACATGATGATATCAACATTTCATCTGCCATGAGCATAGTGACATTATAAGGGAAAATTTTAATGAAGAGAAAAAGTTGTCATTAGATTTCAGGATATTCTTGAAAAATATTAAAGAAATGTGGATATAGCCATGTGAAGAAAATTAAATTTATGTCTGTACCCAAGTAATATTTTATTTATTTTGACCAAAAAAAAGTTTTAATACAAAAACTGCAAAACCACTTAACTTTTCTCAGGTACCCTACACTCCCACCTTAAATTAAACGTACATAATTTCTCATAGTTTTGATATTATCGAGGTACACAATTAAACATTTAAAAGGAGTTCTTGCTCAACAATTACAACATAACCTTTTATACGAGTATATGACATCGGACTGTCCAGAGGGTAGGTGTGTGTATGTAGGGGGG
>CABFVX010000560.1:188552-267083 GCA_902151425.1 Timema shepardi
CAAATAGATTCGTTTGCTCCGGGCCAGTACGACGCGAAGGGGTGTAGATCATTTAAATATCTATTTTATACAGCAGCAAATCGATTTTCCAATCTCGGCTCTTGGTCACTTAGTACTGTAAATATTGGGATAGTGGGTTTTAGTAATGCAAGCGCACATATATATATTTTTCATGTACACAATTTAAATATTAGATTAGTAATAATAAATTAAGATATGAAATTGTTTTTATTATCTTGAGTATAAATGACCCCTACAAATACTGTTTCTTTTGGATGATTCTGTTACATCAACTTTCATAAAACCCTTTCCAGGGCCAAGTCAATGTCCTTGCCACTCGAAGTATATCAGTGGACAGTAGTGGCCAATGAAGACGACGAACAAGTCTTCTTTCGACATCAATCCGCTTGTGAGACCCGACGATTCTAATACACACACTACTGAGTGAAGGGTTTCATCTGTGTGAGGTATCCCTGACGAATGCAAAACCTATTGTATTGGTGGGGACCATGGATCCACATCATTTGGAGGTCCTGTGAAGTTTCTTTGAAATACTGTGTCCATTCCGTCGAGTGAACATAACTTCATTATTAGATTACCGGCATCCGATTACTAACAACCCCCGAGATACCTCCGAACCCCCGATATTTCTAACTTTGCAAACATATTTTCACGTAGATAATTAATCTAACCAGACCAACACACATATTTTAAATAAATTATGTCATTTAAAAATAATTATATTTGAGCCTTCAGCTTGTTTGCAGAAATGTAATTAGAGGCCAAATTAGTGTACATTATTCAAGCTATTGCAGTATATCCTGGATATTGATACCTAACAGAGCTCAATAAGATTGTATCTATATCTTGAGCAGTATTATATTATTGAAACATAGCTTCAACTTAAATAGATCTGAACAATCTCTTTTGGCTTGAGGACCATTTTAAAATACAGAGCCTACACTAGTGGACACGTGGAAATAGATATCAATCTGGTCTTGTATGATTTGCTGCTGATAGGAGAGTCATGGTTTGAATCCCAACCAGGTGTACCAAAATGATTTTTCCTTAATTTGGTTCTCATTCTTCCACCACATAAATACTGGCACATCTTCTCTAAATTTTACCTTCATACTACAACTCTGTCAATGAAACCATGCGGTTAGTACAAAGTTGGGGAATTTATTTATAATAATCTAAGAAATTTGAAATTATATTGATTTAAACTACTACCCAATGTTTGCCATTTCAAACGAAATGAAAATAAACAAACCTTTCTTCTATATTTCAGAAAGTCAACTATTTGTTAAGTAGACCAAGTATGCATTGGATCTCCTTTCTGTCTTTCCAATACACTCCTGTACTAAACATGTAACTTACGCCCACGGCCGTTTTAATAAAATGTGAGGTCCGGGGCAAAAATTCGGCAGTTTTTCAGTTTTTAGCATTAAGCCGTTATATTGATACGTACTCGGTACTTATGTTAAGCACTTAATAATCTCTCATATTTATTGAAAATTGATCAACTGAATTACTTTATTAAATGCAAACAAATTATCTTAACAAAAGTAAATTCCTCTTTGTAGCATTGCACTGTTAGTTTTCTGTGGACCGACAGCGGTAGCACAATTATGGCGTATCTATATAATTAAAATGTGTTGACAGATAAAATATAATTTTATACGTTAAAACGAAGCTTTGAACTTCCAAATCATGTTTAATGTTTTGGATAAGTAGTCTCTTTAAAAACATTTCAGTTGACATACAAAGTGATACTAAAATATTACAATTTAAAAAGGATATGAAATGTCAAAATCAAAATTTCAATTTTAATTATGTTAATTTTTTTTATTAGATATGTGTCAATCATGTATCAATGAATGGAATCAAATGTAGTTGACAAAAAAAGTTAAAATATGAATTTTCCGTAATGTGGATTTGATGTCAGCCCCTTTGTCTGCAAAGCTTCCCGCTAATTTAAAAACTCTACACGTTGCGGGACACGAGATATAAATATTTATTAGGACCCAGTGAACAGCAGGAGTCGTATTTGTTAAGATTTTTATCCTTTCAGAATAATTATGTGTTTCAGTTACTCTAACTTTCATACATGGCGAACTTTTATCTAAAATACGGAGTATAATATAATACCTTTTAGTAGTGATGGACTGGATTTCATATATATGAAATCCAGTCCATCACCATAGTACTAAAAGGTATTATATTACTCCGTATTATATATATATACATATATATATATATATATATATCTCGTTTGGTGAAACTTTTAAAAATATTATATATGTGATATTTTTAGTTGCTAAGAATATTGAGACCTTGGAGCTATTTTTGATCTTTATAAATTACCAAGCTTACCAAGCTAAATAATATATTAAGTAACACATACGCACATGCATAAGATAAGCCAAACATGTAAGAACTAAAATGAATTCATTATACATTCGTTCTTAAAACTTTATATTTATTTGAGCTGAGATTCGTATGTTTCTTCAAAATTTGTTGAGTCAATTTTTTGTGAAAACATGTTTATTTTAATATTAAATTACACAATAAAATAAAAGAGATTTTAATTAGGTGAGAGCAATAGTACATATTATTTATTACTAAAGAAAATAATAAATATTTTATAGCTTAGTTAAAATTGTTTAAGGTGGATGCAAAATTTTTCTTCTTATCTTTAAAAATTTATAAAATTATCAACTAAGTAGCTTAATATTATTTATATAAAATTAGGTTTACTAAATTATATTAACTAAATATCCACACCAATGAGCAGTATTGTATTATCTAGTTTTCCAGTGACGAGAAGGTCGGGGTTAAAATCCTGCCTGAAATCACTAATGTGGTTTTTCAACTTTCCCCCTACACACATGTGGTTACATGTTATCTAAATTTTGCTTTCTTTCTCCCACCCACATAAGTCAATTTGTACGGCTCCAGCGGGAAATAATACTTGGAGCACGAATAACTTATATATATATATATGTGTGTGTGTGTGTGTGTATGTATATATATATATATATACATACATGTACATTGTAGAGAAAGAGGGAGAGAAATATATATGTAAGATAAAATGAATTTAAAGGATTAATTGAAATATAAATATGATGTATCATTTTTATTTTCAAATTTATTATTCTGTAGATTATTAATGGCCCGAGGTCATCAGTAGATAAACTACTACAGAAAAAACTTTATTAATCACTAACGAGAATAACTAATAGATAAAATAATAATAAAAATGAAAGTAATATTTGTCAATGGCTGAAAGAAAAGGTGCAATGAATAGAAGCTGCCTACCAATACCACCGGGGTTGAATGGGGTTGAAATATTGACGCTATTTGTCACCCCTTACAAAACTAGGAGAGGCCTAAGAATAGTCGTCGGAACTTGAGGGTGAATTGAGTGAGATTAAGTTATCTCGGACAATGGAGCAATATAGTATATACAATTACTGGGGTATATATTCGAACAATACAATGGGTAGGAAGAGGGAGGTTTAACCCACACGAAATAAACACGCGATCATCAAGAACCTACCCCATGACGTCATAGAGAACAAAGCCAGATCATTATTCAGGTTCTTAATAACCATGGTTCTATATTGAAACAGAACGCTACCCTCGAGTTCGCAGCCTTCAAACTGGCGCTGTGCAGGTTGTGGAACAGGAGGAATCGATCCTCAGCAAGAGCAGTTGTACAAACGCGTTATTAAACAAGTCAGTCCAATCCAGGGACACTTTATTGGGACTTAACTTAGAGAAAAAAGATTTAATTAATTAATTTAAAGATGTTTAATCACCGTGTCTTGCTTCTGTTCAGGCTATACGGATGTACATATGATAATTATTCTCATGAGGAAGGGTTGAGGAAAGAAGCATTTTTGAGGTAACTTACCCGCTTTTATGTAGAAGAAGAATGAGAACCCATTTAGGAAAAACCACCCTCAGTAGACCCGATTGGGATTCTAATCCAGATTTCCCCGGCATTAGCAGACCAGTCTAACAAGAGAGTAACACCTTAGACCATTCGGCCACTGAATAAGGTAGGATCATTTTGTAAAGAAGCTAAATGATTATATTCTAATTAACTTTTTTTAAATGTATGAGAGAGGTTTGGGGGAAGCACGGGGCAATACCACCACGTGTTAATTGGAATAATTATAGTTTACCATCAGCCTGTTTCTCGTAAATATTTAACGCACATTCCTCTCTATCTCTCTCTTTCAATCACTGGCCATCACTGTCCCACATTTAAAATATTCAAGCACACTAATTTCAAGATTAATAAAATTGAAAGCAACTTGTCAACACAAATTGATCCTATGCCTAGTTTGGAAAAAGAATACTTCTACAAAATCAAACTGACTCTGATGGGCGCAGCTCAAGTTTACCCAATGAACTGAGATGAGCCACAACCAGTCCTCTCCGTAGAGGTTTTAAACACATCTGAATATATCAGCGTATAGACCGGATGGCAAGTAAGGTACGGTGAAACAATATCACATCTAAATTCCAAGTTAAATACAAGTGCTATTTTATATTAATTAAGGAGTGGATAAAATAGTATGTCTGCAGCGGCGGCGCTGATGTGTGCGAGGTAGCCTAACCTAATCTAAGATAAAAGTGCTTGAACTAATCCAAATTTGGAAAAATAATAAAGTAAATACATAACCTCAGAACTTGCAATAAAACGTTAGTAAGCGACATGGGAAACATAATATAAGATTTGAGGATTTTTCCAATAACATTTTTTGGAATGTAATTGAAATAAAGAAACTTTACAGTTACAGAAAAATTAGTTATTGTTTTTAATCACTTAATAAAATACTGTGCAAAAATTGCTTGAATATGTGTGTATGAAATTTAAATAACCATAATAAGTATATGGGATATATGAATACAATAATAAATGTAGCAACTTGATTTTAAAGTATTTTTGAAAATTTGAGATAGTTAATTATAAAGATTCGCACGTTACTTTGAAGATGTAGCCATTATGTCAACAGAAATCATTTACAGTGTATAAAGAAAGCATTATTTTCTCTTAGATAACTACTATAATTATTATAAAACAAAACTCGCTGCCGATGTGTTTTAGTCCCCCAAAGGCAAATTTAAAATTCTAAGTAATTAGTATTTAAAACGTGAACAATTATTCTTAGTATATTTTAAAAAAAAATCTTTACGTACTAAATGAGAAAACACCGTATTCTAATTCCAGAGACCACAAAAGCTCTAAGTAAAAAGTTATTTTTTTCATGATCACTAACCAAAACCAACCAAACCAAAAGAACTACGAATCAACTAGATAAACTAGCGTAACCTATTTAATTATTGGTTTTTAATACTCTTAATTGATAGCTAGTGGTAAGTAATGATTTCGTAGATTTCATCTTGATACATAAACTTCATTACTCAATACTCAATCCCAGCGTGGGGCCCTAGGCGGTCGCTTGATTAGCCTTATGGTAGAGCCGCCACAGTATGGCTGCAGCTGGATACATAGGTCTTTGCCAAGATGATTTAAATGAGCGAGTTTATTATAGTTTTACCAGTATTTAAAAAACCATTACAAGTGTAATTATTTTATTAAATGCCATGAAGCAAATGAGTTGGTAAACCAACTTAATTATAAAGTGCTTACAATTTCAATAACAATTCATTAAATTTACCTTTATAATAATTGGTATGAGTGTTAGCAAATTTGCTATCTTTAATGGTTAGTAGAGTTTCATTATTTTAACTGAAAAAAAAATTAAGGCATCAAAATTCTACTTTATCACTGTTTCTGTTGAAACCTTAAATAAGATCTCCATCGGGGAAACCTGTAATAATAATCTTTTACCAGCGTTAACATTGCGCTGATCCCGGCGGGGTTTTCAGCCTACTCTACCCTCTCTCCCCCATGTTACCGCTTGTTTATATTAAACTCCTCTTCCAATATACCTCGTCCTGTCCTCACCAACCTCCTCTTCACCCATGCTTCCTTTTAATATCCTTCAATTCCTCTGCCTCCATTCTATCCCTTGACCCCATTCAACTCTTCGTCTCCATGACTTACCCTGTCCTTAATCACTTCCTCTGACCACCGTATCACCCTCCCTTCCTATCCACCCCATGCCATTCCCTGTCCCTATCCACCTCTTCTGACACCCGTGTCACCTTCTTTCCCCATCCACCTCCTCTGACCTTCATGCCAGCTCCTATCCAACTCCTTTGCCCCCAGACAGTGACTTACGACTAGGGTTTAACATTATTTATAGGCCAGGCCACGTATTATGGACTAAGCCCTGACCGTGAAATTAAGTCCCCAGATTTTGTAAGAGAAGTCTCCCTTATTTCTGTTATGACAGGAAGTGGACACAGATAAATACAAGTTTAGTTGAGAGGTATATTGTGGTTCTGTCCTGTACCACTCTAATAATATAATATATCAACTAGATAGTACTACTTATGCTAGTATTGGTACACACTTTAAAAAAGTTGTATTATAGTTCTAGTACTAAACAATCACTGTTTGCTACTAGTAGAAGCTCGCACATTTTGGTAAGCGCAGCTCAATGCCGTTGAGTTTTAAATCACAATCCTTATCGCTACACATTATTATTTTAAATATTGAACATCCTTGAATCTCAAAATATAGATAAAACATATTTATCTTTATCAGTAATGCTTTAAAAAAGATGATACATGTTTGCGAAGTTTGTTTATAATATATTTAAATTGTTTTTAATTGACATCCCGTGCAAAAGAAAGTTTGTCCTCCATTCCAGGATTCTACTGACGTGAGCTTATTCGTGAGATGGAAGGAGCCGACCTTAGTTACTCCGGAACCGGAACAAGTGAAGCCAAGTAAAACATTGGAATTGGCCGCTTGCACCAGGCTTTGTTAACAAAGTTAAAACGGTCGTTAGCGAGATTCATCAACTCATAGTAGTGCTATACTGCTCCAAATGACCAGTTATTTCACGGAACAAATTTAAAACATATTATTAGAGGTGTTGAAAATTGGACGAACAAAATTATTTTGGAGGCCATTTACCAAGTTATTTATATTTTCGATTTTTTATCATTTTTCTCAATGGGTGTGAAACGTGGTTACTTAACTTACATGACTAAAATAAATGTAGGATGTTCTAAAACAGGGTGCTTAGGAAGATATTTTGTTAAAAATGGTATTAGGACACTGTGGAGTGGAGAAGGTTTCATAATAATTATGAGCTACATACCCTGTACTAGATATTGTTCAATTAATTAAGTCTCGTATATTAGGGTGGGAAGGAAATTCAGTGCTAATGGAAGAATCTAGAACCTTGTTAAGGGTATTAACTGACAAACCCAAAGGGAAGAGATCATTGGGAAGACCTAGGCGCAGATGGGAGGGTAACATTAGGAGTGACCTGAAAGAGATAGGTTATAATAAGGTGGACTGGATAGAGCTAGCCTAATATATGAATAGGTGGCATACTTTTGTAAGTGCGACAGTGAACTTTCTAATTCTTAATGTCATAAAGTAAGCAAGTATAATGAATAATGTACACATTTTCTCACTAGAGTGATTCACGTATTGGTCTTTTAAAAAAATTACGTGAAATTAGAGCAGGACCATTGCAACTAATTTTGTTACACAAAAACATTAAATATTTTTGAACCCTCCTTAGAAAAATTAAACCACAATAGGAGGTCCAAATGAATAACATCAAAAAGGGCAAAAAAAGGCTATAGGAGTGAGTAGCTGGAGTTATTGTTTTGAATGTCTGAGTATAAGCATTCGAAACTCAGAGCACGTAACTCACACCGGTTGCGGGAATTATATGTTAACGGTCGTCCTCAAATAAAATAATACATATGTATATATGTACTCACATAGAAAGAGATAAGAAAACACACATATATCCTAAGGGTATTATCTCTATTCCTAACATTAAATAAAACTTGAAGTTTCATTGTTGGTATTTATTCATACATAACATAATTAAATATACAAGTAGGCTATAAGTAGATGAATAAATTTGAACAATATATAGAGATATCAATAAATCATAATGATAGTCGAGTTGGAAAACAAATAGTATTCTTTAAGATTTAGAATGATTGATGTAAAAAAGAAATATATCAAACCTAAATGCTGATTTACACTAAAAAAAATTGCATCAGAAAAGAAAAATAATAATTAAATCATTTCTTTCCGCATAACAAACTAGTAAAGTTGCGTGACCCTCCATTATTTACAATGGTGAGTTCTCAAAGTTTCCTAATCTTTTCTAAATAATCCATACACATTCCCACAATACACAAAATCCTAACTAAATTGCACAATACTAATAAGGTCAATATATATTCTCAATAATAAATTTTAAACTACCAGTGAAACGTGTTTTGTTTTATTGATAGACGACATAAACCAAAATCGGCTCCAGAATATCAATATTATCCCTCATTATAAAGTTTCTTCCGTCTCACAATTAGATCAGAAGTTATATCCTCAAACTAATTGATCCCCGCAAAAATAACCTAAGTATCGACATATTCAATAGTAAATTAAGTATCGATACCCACAAAAATAAATCAAGTATCGATATCCATATAATAATCGACTTTTTTCATACGTGACAAAATTCAACATCGATATAAGATCTACATGCATTATAAGTTTCCCTTTTGCAAAATTAATAATATATTGCCGAAACAATAATTTTGAAAACTTAAATATATAAATAAATAATTAATAATGATGAAGTAATACTAAACCGAAAAAGAAATTTGTTCTTACATTTTAACAATTTGAAGCCTTACTTAGCTTCTAATTCCTCCATTCAAGCTAAGTCCTAGAGTGCCGACAAGCTGCCCCGCCGGCACTATATATTCAAGAAAACCCACAAAACATTGTAGAACAGGATACATGGTGGGGGGAATACATATGGATCACAAAGGGGTGAATGCGCGTGACAACAATAACTTCTACTATACACTCGGGAAAGCCAGGCCTCCACCGTGGTTCGGATTCCACGTTAAACTGTAGGTCCTCCATTTCATCTCACAATCACCCTACCATTACACACTACCATTACACATTAGCGTAAGTGCGTATAACCCGAATGGGTAGTAAGACGCGGTGCTAATAATAATAATAATAATAATAATACTATACACTCCAAACAACTGAAACCTTCTAGATTATAATAGAACAACCTATCTTCACTGCTTAAGCTCTTTGGAACTCCTTTGGCTATGCGGCGCACTCTAGTGGGCGCTGTTCGAACCTTGATGGCAGTGGCTAGTCTATTTCGTGGTGCGGCTATACTCGGTTGTGTTATTGTTTTTCTCTGACTCTTAGTCTGAGACGCAGGGACGGTGAAACGGGGTAAGTTGTATATTTTCCTAACTCGACTCTCCTATGATTGTAGCCAAATGCTACATTTTTCCTAGAAAGTTTAAAAAATAATAAAGCATAAATAGCCCATAAGTATTTTGATTGGTAGCTCAGAATCTGACAACAGCATGCGGAATAAATACAAGCGTGACTTGTGAGATACCTCTGGAAGGGTAAAAGAGACAGTTTAACTGCGCCTGGTGCAGGCGAGGGGGCTAAGGAAATATTCGGAGATTAATCTTCTTCATCTGACAGCTGTACTTGTGGCCGAGAGCTCGGAGTTTCGAGAAATTAGTCTGACAAGCCAAGAAATATCAATTCTCTCCCCAAGAGGGTATTTAAATCATTGTAATTCCGCACTAAGAGAAATTCAGAACTCACCGAGGGTGATTTTAAACCCTCTCTCCCAACATATGTATATGAGGCGTCTTTATTCAATGCTCAGCATAGTTTTTTCTGTAGATCAATTTATATTATTAATAATAACCATTCGTTCCATAATTTTGATAGTAAACTGGATTTCATGAGAAGACCAATTCCTTTGAGAAACCCGATTTTAGACAACATTTATTAATATCTGTAGTGATAAGAATGATTTTTTAATTTGCTAACACGCAGTCTTATTATCCGTTCGGGTTATACGCTTATATTCCATTCACCGTAGGAATTGACTTCTGAAAGGCCTTTTTCCCTACCATAAATCTACTATATAGTAGGATGTTGGTAGAAAAAAAGACCTTTCAAAGAATAATTCCTACCGTGAATGAAATATATCTACTAACTACGCTGATGGTTTTAAGGATAAGGAAGTTTAAATTAAATTAAGGGGAAATTTACCCACAATTGCGTGGATGGAGATTGAAATTTTTTTTTGGAAAACCAACATTAAGTGCACCAGAACAAGATTCAAACCTCGATCTCACCGTCATAGGCAGTCTATTTTACTGCGAGAGTAGTCCATTAGCACACGCGGCCAAAGAGGTGGGTGATTTGTTACTAAAAAACATTTGTGGCAGTTAACCAGAAAACATATTCTATACATTAATATTCCAAGTGGCCACCAGCCTTGGCTTGTACTGGGATTGGGGTTGGGGTGAGCACGTGGATACTCTTCTTATCTTATTGGCCTGGGGCAGGGAGATAGGCCCTAATTTTCTGAACAAAAATTTTCATTGGAAAATCTATTATTTATATACTTGATAAGTATTTTTCAAACGTTGAATAAAACAAAGAAAATAACTCACGCTAGAATTTATCGCAGAAACAGTTTTTAATAAATTGATCTAGATCCATTTCCTTCCTTACAAATGTATTTATAAAACAAATACAGGATTTTTTTTGCACTGCGTTTTACTATCTGTTCGGGTTATACGCCCATGTACTAACCACATAAGTGGTTTCAGAGATGAAGAAGGTTATATTTAGAGGAAGTGTAGAGGCATCTTCGTGAAGTGGATAGCCATTTTGGAAAAACTACCCTCAATACACCTGACTGAAATTAATATCTCAATCTTCCCGTCATCGACACTAGTCTACTGCGAAAGCAGCGCCTTATACCATGCGGTCACTGAAGTGAGTGGACAGGAAAAGTTGCTTTTGAGTTTTATCCTGAAGAATCTTATTTTTGAACTTTTCTGTTAACCAAATCTTCATTATAGACTGTCCATTAACTTCAATCCTCAAAACTGTTGTTGATGGACTAGTTAGTCTTCCTCTGTTAAGAATATTGAAATAGTTAGCATCTGTATCATGTTAAACTAACCAATCAAAGCAACAACTGCATTCCAAACGGACATAAAATAATTATGTAGTAAGCATAACCACAAATATACAAAACTGAGGATTCTGGAATCAAATCAGCTATTAGTTGAATGCCACTTATCACATCTACAAAATGTTAATCTGTTGTATGTTTTGCTATATGTAATATGACCCAAAACATAACGCAAGGGAAGCGTGAACAATTCAAAATTTCAAACCAAGTAAATTACTCGAAAAACACACATTTCGTACAGTAAAACAAACTGAAAGAATTAAGCCATATTGCACGTGGCTGTGTTGTTGACCGGCCTCAACGCGGTGTTGCCAAACTTCAGTATCCCGGACTTTAACTAAAGACGGCTGTGCTATAATACGTGTGGAAGTAGCAATTACACTGCTGGAACCGCAATAGTACCAATTTTAGAGCCCACAATTTCCTTTGCGTGCATTTAATCCCCACCCAACTCTTGTAAGAGAGAGAGAGAGAGTCAGTGTCACACTCTTCTCCTTTTAACCATTTAGACCACACACATACACACATACACACCCACACACACTACCCCTGCCATTACTATAACTAACAGTACAACGAAAATAAATACTCCTTTGTGGCTCGGCAAACAGCCACACACCAAATGAGGTTTGGTAATTAATATTTTATCTCAGGAGGTTCAAAACATACGTTCTAAGTGCAGCGTTGTGTGAGAACACGACTAAAATCTCATTAACCTGGAATAGCAACACCCAGACTTGCTATCAGTAAAGTTCATATACCCTTTACTTAAAATGCCATCCAATATAATAGGGGGTTCTACAAAAAGGCGTCTTCTCTTTATCAGAGAAGGAAAGGGCAGTTTAACCCTTTTTAATATATAAAATTTCTTAATTATTATTATTATTATTATTATTATTATTATTATTATTATTATTATTATTATTATTATCATAGCTGACAGAAAGTAAAATTTAGTACCCATTCAAAATACGCGCATATTTACACTAATAGGTTAAGAACGAGGAATATAAAATGTAACGAGAATGTACCAGTATTTGCGTGGAGGAAGAGGAGAAAACCGTTGAACGAAAAAAAACCCAACCTAAGTGCATCTGGTAAGAATCCAAACCTAGAAAATCGGTCAATGGCAGTCCAATCTATTGTGAGAGTAGTACCTTAGACAATGCGAACACCGAAACTGGTATTATTATTATTATTATTGTTAATGTAATTCCTTTAAGTGTTATGTATTATATTATTACAAAAGAGCGTTTTTGATCAAAAACCAGGTTTACATAGAAATTAATGATCCACGACAGTGGGCATGTAAACTAAAAGTCAAGCTCATCTAGTTTAGTTTTTTATTGTCGAGGGGGTGAGGATTTGAATTGGGTGTAGTAAAGATTTTTTTTACTAAAGGGTTTACCACCCTTTCACTATGCAGATTCTTTATTATTCCTCTAAATTACGTTTATCTTCCTCTTAACTCTAGCTCATTTGTGTAGTTAAGTGGGTATAGTCTGGATGGATAGTAAGACGTGTAGTAAAAATTAATTTATGATAAGAGTGTAAAATCTTTATTTAATGTACCTACTACTTCACAAGAAAGCCTCAAGTCCTGGATCATCCTGGCTGCAACAACCCTTTATATCCACCAAGTTTTTTACTGCGAAATTTAGGATGTGCATGTATGGAACTTTGGATGTAGCATGTATGGAACTTTGGATGTAGCATGTATGGAAAATGGGGAGGTTATAGAGGGATATTTTCTGTTTATATTATGTATAAAACTGTATTTTTCTAGTTATAGAGATCTTTTTTATATTAGTTTGTTGAAAGATATTGTTTTAAGTTGATATTAATTTTGAAAGCATGTTGTTTCATGCATTTAGTTTCAAGATAATTTAATAATCTTGATTATTTTTCTTCAACATTTTAAAGTGCCACCACTCAGAATAAATCAAGGCCACAGACAAGGATACACCGGACCAACAACCTCCAGGTTAAAATGACTGCGCTCCGTGGGAGAGCATTAATCCTTCAACAAGAGTATCGCTAGGTGCTATCAAGGGATATTAAACAAATTAAGCTAATTTTAAACATGGTTTTACTAGAAAGAAGGGTGACCTGTTGGTCTAGGGGTAAGGTGTTGGACTTCTGTGCTGGGGGTCCGGGGTTCAATCCTCGGTCCCGACACAGATTTATCTGATTGCCAAACCCTTCCTTAACCTCTGACAAGACATCTTGTTAATGTGGGGAATGCCAGGCCTCCACCGTGGTTCGGATTCCACGTTAAACTGTAGGTCCTCCATTTCATCTCACAATCACCCTACCATTACACATTAGCGTAAGTGCGTATAACCCGAACGGGTAGTAAGACGCGGTGCTAATAGTAAAAATAATAATAATACTAGAGAGAAATATACAAATATCCATCTCGAGTCAATCGGCCGGCTTCCACAAAGCTAGTTTCAGGTATTGACCCAAACCTCTCTTCACATAATCCTACCTCACAAAGAGTTTAAGCAAACTGAACATTACGACTACAATGGTATATTTATGACGACGATGTTAAAGATAAGTCGTTTAGCAACTGCACATTCGGAAGTGCTGTTTTCACTGAGCATTGATACTAGCAAACCCCAGTGTTGATGAACTTAACCTGGTTCAAGGATAACAGCAAAACTATCTGGTGTATAATTGTCTATGAAAGAGGCATAAGTGTTAAAGAGTTCCCTCCAGTATTAAGAGAGAGCTCTTTGCTACCCAGCTTAAAATAAACCTGCAAACATTACTACTACCACTCCCATCCTTCCTTCTCCCTTTCCACAACTAACTACATTCCTCACTTCTCCTATCACCATCCTTGCTAGCACGTCTGGAAATAAGACACTCTCCCCTAACAACATGACCCAAGCACAGACAGCTCGTGGACATACGGGCTTGGGGCAGCTGGTATATGACCTGTGACTTGAGGCCCTCTCTTGAAGCAGAGCTCCCGAAACCCATATACTAACACGGACTTGATTTTTAATTAAATTGTCGGTCTACGAAGGATTTCTATTCGAAAAGTGTGTGATTGAATTTGCGAAAGTAGGGTTGCGCAACCCCTTCCCTCCTCTCTTAAACACCTTTATTATATTTTCCTTGATGTCGAAGGTAGCCTATATTCATATTTCAAGGAACAAGCCTCATAAATTCTCGCGTGAACTATCTGAAGAACCTAAACTCAAATACTCCATTAGCTTGTACTTCTTCCCTCTCCTCCCTGGGCAGCAAGCAAGGTATCCCAGAGTCAAGCTCGGAAGGTATCTAGAATGACGTATATGTGTTGGTTCCAAAATTGTGAAATTGTTTAGAAAAGTATCATTTCACATTTTTACACTAGAACGTAAATAAAAACATCCACTTTAAATATGTATTTTTGTAGATGCTACTAGAACCCATAAGTGAGCATGCGGAGTAAACGTCAAGATTGTCTGGTCTTATTTGTCTGTGATGGGCAGGTTGGATTAGAATATATTGGTTACAGCTGGGTGGCTTATCCTTCTTCCAACAATCTAATAAAGGTTTATTTCTCTCAATTATCTCTTCTCTTTTTTAACTCGCCCCTATTAGTGCAATTAATTAATGTATCTAGCCTGAGTGGGCAGTAGAACATGATGGAAAATTTAATAAAAATAATAATAATATTATCTACAAGAATATAGCTGTAACTAGATTAATTAAGAAAACTTAAAATACATTTTACTTGAATAATGGATTTGAATGTATAAAGAATTGACCCTATCACATTAAGGAAACTGACGCAGTTAGCGGTGTTTGCCCCTGAATGTAGGTTACAACGCCTTAGAAATTGTAACAGTCAATAATGAATGACAAACTCGCAATAGCACGTGATTTATGTACTTACAGAGGTCCATGACGTATATTTACGTGCCTTTGTGGACGGGACGTGTTTGTGCATCGTGAGTTCATCAGTGACAACATGAGAGGTTGTTAACAAAGACCAATGTGAGCCGGTAACTGGGTGTGGACATTCGACATTTACCAATAGCTTGACATCATGAATAGTAGACCTGACCCTGGCCCAGAGTTCACTATTGACCATCTGGACTGAAGTTGGATTCACATCCTCTTTCCAGGCGAGTGCTCTTCCCATACATCTCTATGACCTCATTTGTGTGTGTGTGTGTTCCACGTCTCACTCTTAGTTTGAGATATCCGCATTCTTAGACTTATAAGGTAAGGAAGATTAAGGGAGAAATGAGAGTAAATGAGCCCGCATTCGAGTGGAAGGAAAGTGGGAAATCATTTATAAAAATAAAACACCTGGCTGGAATTTGAATCCAGACCTTTCCATCACCAACAAACGAGACTAGATGAGACTAATACCTTTGTGTGTTCAGCGATGTCATTCCTTCTTGTAACCTTGGATTGTTTTATAAGTATCATAAAATGTTATCCCTCTTCTCTAAATTTCAAATTTTATAAAATTTAACCAACAAAATTTAGACAAAAATTAGTAGTTAGTTCTGTCCTGTGAACAATGAAGCCCTTTTCCCATTTTAGAATTATATATTAAATAACACTAGCCAAGTTAGAGGCAATATTTTACTGTCTACTCTAAGGGTTGCTAAACTTGCACCTTCTGAACCCACTGTGAAAGACTTGCCAACTGACCTAATCCTAGAACATACACAGCTTCCTGCTGTGACTTAATCTCCGTGAAAGAGACCCCCGCCCACCACCCCAGCTCTAACAAGAGCGCATTAAAAATATAACAATAGTGCGTTAGTTGCTGACGTGAATATTCAATATTGCCTTATCATCTTACCACCTTCCTCTCTACCCTCCTTCAATTAGTATCCATCTTGCTTCTGTTTACACCCTCCTTCATTCTGTATCCACCATCTTTTATTCAGTCTCTATTATACTTTATTCTACTTTTACTCTCCTTTCATCTGTCTCTACCCTCCTTAGTTGTATCTCGATCCTACTTTATTCTGTCTTCAACCTCTTTAATTATGTTTCTCCCTTCCTTCATTATGTCTATAATTTCTTCCATTCTGGCTCTATTCTTCTTTATAATGTATATTTCCTCCACCGTGGTTCGGATTCCACGTTAAACTGTAGGTCCTTCATTTCATCTCATATTCATCCTACCATTACACATTAGCGTAAGTGCGTATAACCCGAACGGGTAGTAAGACGCGGTGCTAATAATAATAATAATATATTTCCTCCTTTTTTGTATATATCTTCATTCCCTTTGTCTTTATCCTTCTTCATACTGTCTCTACCCTCCTTAATTCTGTTTCCATACTATTTCATTATGTTTTTTTGACCCCTCCCATCTGTGTCTACCCTCCTTCATTTTGTCTCAATACTCCTTCCTTATGTTTTTCCCTTCCTTTATTCGGTCTCTACTCTTGCTAATTCTGGCTCTACACTCCTTAATTATGTCTATATCCTTCTTCATTTTTTCTCCAACCTCTTTTACTTTGTTATCTATACTCCTATATACTCTACTTTCTGTGTATTCCTAGCTTGAACCTTTATTTATCGGTTCAGAGACGAGGAAAATATGATCCGTGGACCATATTTATCCCGCAAGAAGTCCTAGCTGGTCCAAGACGTATTCATGAATGTACAGTACCTCTCAAATTTTGAACAATGTGTTTTTAGGACGTTGCTTGTCTATGACGTCATGACAGATAAAAATATAATTTCCCATGTTAGTGAATTTAAGTTTTATCCAGCAAGTCTTAAAAAGATAACACTAAAATAAAAACAATAAATTCTTTAATAATTTTAAAAATACTCATAATATGTCACAAAATGGTTATTTTTTTATCTTGAAGCTTTTTTAGTAAATATTTTTTTCATTAGGCTTAGTCATCAAAATAACGTGTATAAGTCTTTCTGGCAGGATGTTTATAAAAACGTCTGTGGTAGCATATACATATATAATACAAAATAAGAAAATGTAATTTTAAAAAGCAAGTCAATGTTGTCGAGGCGCAAATGGTGTAGATAGTGTGTAAACTCGACATAGGAAGAGAGGCAGGGTTTTCAGTAGATAAAATGAGGCCTCACAGAGGGATCTGCTCACTTTATTCCCTCCCTTTCAATCTATTATATTAGTGTTCAAGTGTGCTAGTTCTAAGACGGCTTAGGTGCATCAAGTTAAGATGCAACCCACTTCGAAAATTAGCTATGAAATCTACAAGTAGGCAACGTCGTTAAATATAACACAAATTACTTTTGAAATGAAACACATTGTGAGAGATCCGGTAGAGTGAGTCTCCGTTATGTCCTGTAGCCTGGAGAACCGTTAATCGATTTGGTGACTAGATTCATCATATTTATTTTTACCACCATGTGCACGAGGAATATTATTTTTTGTTCGTTGCCTTATTCGCTTCTTCTCTTCTTGTTGACGCTGGTGCTCTGGTATCCTAAACAAGGGGGTAGGGGGGGGGGGCTAGTCGGTTTGGCTGGTTTGGATAACTCTATATGTATTAGCCAATACTAATTAGTTCCTATTTTGGGTAAACTTTAGTCACCACATTTTAATTTTACTGTATACCTATTTAATCCATCCCCTGCTTTTACCTAACGTTTTTGTTACAGAGTGATTGTCTATCGTGGAAACGAATTACGCAGTAGCAGTTCATGAAATGTACTATGATACTTTGGGCAAGCTTCATAGTCTGATTGAGTATACCTCAAGTGTGGCACTATCCTAAATGCGGGAGGACACCTAGCTAAACCAGAATGGAATGGACCAGTTTCATATATAAGACTGACCCATTCCATTTTGGTTTAGGTAGGTGTATTCCTGCAATGAGTGTAACGCCACACTTGAGGCGTACTCATTCTATGAGACTGGCCCTTTGATTTAAGTCTATGACCTGGACAGCTCGTCTTAGATCTATGGAATATTTCCCTCGTGCTCTATAACAACATTTACCATATTGATTCAGAAAACATTATTTTTTAAACCCATGAAGTCATTGAGAACACGTTAGAATAATTGTTTCACTTGTTTGATATATTTATATCACCATAGCCGAACAATAGATAGTCGTTTTGTGAACTATACCTTAAGATTGTTCTAGTGAATTGTATTATTAACTTGTTTCCCGATCCCTTCGACAACTCACGGTGGCTTGCTGATGTAGGGGAGATTAGGGCTCAAATACCGGTTGAGTTTACCAAAGGTGGTTTTTCCTGAATGGTTTTAAACTTTTCTTCCTCACAAGTGAGGTTATATCACCTCCAAATGCTTCCTTAATCATCCCAACCTCATTAGAGTAATTATTATATATACTTACAATCCGAACACGTAGTTTGAAGTGGTTTTTATAATTTTAAAATGCTCATCATGATCACATAACTTAGCTACTTTACTATTTCAATCGTAACTCCCGACTTGTTCTTATTTGATTCAGACAGTTGTTTACTAGACAAAAGGTGAGCTTCAAGCACCAATATCCCAAACTTGTCCCGAAAGATGACTGACGCTTACTGTTAGGCCCTACTTTGACTCTCCACCAAACAACGTGTGTAGCCAACGTTATTGCGGGCGATTTTAGTCACTAGTTTTAACACAAAAGCCTTGATGTTTTATGTAAGGAAACGTTACACGCATCTTACTCTAAGTCTTGGGGACCCACTTACGTACGCTAAGCAAGGGTAAAGATAGAGTATAGAGAATAAGTAATCGCATTTGTTTAGAGACGGTTGGGGAAACCATTTAGAACAAACTATCCCCAGTACACCCAGACGGGACACGAGTCACGATATCCCTGTAACCAGAAAATCAAAATCAGGCGAGAGATTATTGGCCACTAATGCTTAAACATACTAATGTGCCAACAGTTGTTGTGGCAGGCATCAAAGAATATTTTTTTCTTTGTTCTACCATTAAATCACACATTTTTTTTCTTAGCACCGGGTCTTAATACCTGTTCGGGATATACGCTTATGTACTAATTACGATAATGGCTTTAGGGATTTGGAAGGTTATATTTAAAGGACGTGTACCCGCATTTGCGTGGAGATAGAGTGGAAAACTATTTATTCCTGACTGAAATTTTTAAGGTCATAAAGTATGTCAATTTAAAAAACTACTCGACTTTAATCCTGTTTTTAATTCAGAGCCCTTAAAAACATTACACGTGGTGTCCTTGGACAACAACTCTCACAGCTCCCTTAAGCTGAGAGTGTAGGGGACACGAGAAAAGGCCAATATTTTTAAATTTTTATAGAAAAACAATTTTTTGACAAAACAAATAAAATGTTGCTCCAATAGAAATGTAGAATTTATTTGTCATGCACATTTTAGTAATAGAAGGGAAACTTTTTAAATTAAGAGAAAAAGTTGTCATTAAATTTCAAGACATCCTTGAAAGATATTCAAGAACTTTGAAAAAATAAAGCTTTATGTTTTAACTAAAGCAATATTTTATTCATTTTGGCAAATAAATGTTTCGCTATAAGAACTCCAAAAATATCGTCCTCACACTCCCACCTTAAAAACCCCTTACACCTGTAAAATGCCCCTCCAAGTAATGTTTTCAACCCCCAACACTAGGGATGGAGGAAGGATGCTACTCGTTTCTTGGCCGAGAGATCTGTGCAAGAAATCACGCTCCAAATTTCCCGCTGCAATCTAATATTCCAGTCGACATTTGAACAGGTCTAGAGGATCATTATCTACCCGGACGAGACGTTTGGGTACCATAAGCAACTTCATTTCTAAGTTTTAGAGGGCACCGTCTGTGATGAATGGATCAGGTTCAGTGCTCACGAGATCTACCGACCAAGGATTACTCTCATTCCCTGTATTTAAAAAAAATTTTAAAGCAGTGGTTCTCAATGGGGCAACTTTCCACGATGGTTTCCTAAGGCTGCTGTGAAAACATGGGCAAGTTCATGATTAAGCCAACAAGAAATGCACCAAAAAATATTATTTCTTACTGAGACATGATTAGGTAAACAATTAGGCCCCTATTGCACAAAAAAACATGATTTTTAAGCTAATACTGGTGTCATGAATTACTTATTAGTATGATCATATTCTTGATTTACAAATAAATACAAATGTTTATGGTTAGTACCCTCTCCCTAGGGGTTCTGGAGATACTGGTGGAGGGGGGGGGGAGGTAAGTGGCGGTGTTGAAAGTCCAGCGACTGTGGGAACAGTACGTCAGAATGATACGTCTAGGGGCTAAAGAAGGGAGGGGTGTCGACATATTAGGTTAAGAAGTATAAGTAATTTTAATTAGCCTATATGTTAACCGGACGTCTTAGTTAGACCCACGAGAAATTTCAGCTCAATCTGTAAAATATTTTTTTGAGTGAAAGGGCTAAGTATATTTCTAACACATTCCATAATGACAATGTAATGATTTCAAAGTGCTGTAGTATCTTAAAGTTTTAAATTACATTTTTATTCACAATAAAATAATCTGGGCTTTAAGCATGTCTTACAAACCTACTAAATGTTTCCTTATTAATGTATATAAATCCTGTGCTTGAAGACACTTCAGATCAATGTGGAGTGAAATATAAGGTAATAAAAAAGGTCTAGAAAAACCGTTATAAATATGGAGCGCGCAGTAAGCTAAAAATAATTAAAAACTAAATGGATATTGGTTTTATCTCAATTCCTCTATAGCAATTTGTATCATAGCTTGGTGCGTATGAAGGAATGTGTGAGGAGAGGAACGGATGTTATTTACCAAGAAAAGTAATTGTTGAACTCAGACGACTGTGTAAATTAGCCTTATTCAAAAAAAAAACTAAGTAATTTTATGGAAACTTTGTTTTATTACAGATAAGATAAAGCAAAAACTTGTGGTTCAGTTGAAGTCAGACCACAACTGATGCCCTAAAGAAAGAGCAGGGTGGAATGATCAGGTTCCACAATGTGAGCTTATTTCCCTTTACTTTATGAAGACAGTTATTATACTTCCCAGAGAACTATTGATCTTCCAAATTTATAAAAAGATTTATAATTATGAAAGATAAAACCACGACCCAGTCTAAAGTCTATCTTAGACTCTAGCACACATCCTGTACCACAGACAGAACACACCCACTACTGCAGTTAGCACACCCCAACTTCTTCCGCAGCAATATTATTACATCCCTCTATTAAATTAATTAACAAAAGTAAATATTGTGTACTCCCTTCCCCTTTAAAGTGGTAACCGCAGGAAGAGCATCATTGTTCCAGTAAAGATAACAACGCCAGCTTGAAGAGAACACAGCTCTCTCGCCTTCTCTGAGATAATGGCGTCGAGGAAGAAATACAGGAGGTATCACGACAAAACCAACATAGCCGAGGAGGAAATACAGGAGGTATCACGACCCAACCAACAACACTGAGGAGGAAATACAGGAGGTATCACGACAAAACCAACAACACCGAGGAGAAAATACAGGAGGTATGATGACCCAACCAACAACACCCAGGAGGAAATACAGGAGGTATCACGATACAACCTACATCACTGAGGAGGAAATACAGGAGGTATCACGACCCAGCCAACAACACCGAGGAGGAAATACAGGAGGTATCACGACAAAACCAACATAGCCGAGGAGGAAATACAGGAGGTATCACGACCCAACCAACAACACTGAGGAGAGAAATACAGGAGGTATCACGACAAAACCAACAACACCGAGGAGAAAATACAGGAAGTATGATGACCCAACCAACAACACCCAGGAGGAAATACAGGAGGTATCACGATACAACCAACATCACTGAGGAGGAAATACAGGAGGTATCACGACCCAGCCAACAACACCGAGGAGAAAATACAGAAGGTATCACGATACAACCAACATCACTGAGGAGGAAATACAGGAGGTATCACGACCCAACCAACATCACCCAGGAGGAAATACAGGAGGTATCACGACCCAACCAACAACACCGAGGAGGAAATACAGGAGGTATCACGACCCAACCAACAACACTGAGGAGAAAATACCGGAGGTATTACGACCCAACCAACATCACCGAGGAGGAAATACCGGAGGTATTACGACCCAACCAACATAGCCGAGGAGGAAATACAGGAGGTATTATGACCCAACCAACATAGCCGAGGAGGAAATACAGGAGGTATCACGACCCAACCAACAACACCGAGGAGGAAATACCGGAGGTATTACGACCCAACCAACAATACTGAGGAGGAAATACAGGAGGTATCACGACCTAACCAACCTCACCGAGGAGGAAATACAGGAGGTATCACGACCCAACCAACAACACTGAGGAGGAAATACCGGAGGTATTACGACCCAACCAACCTCACCGAGGAGGAAATACAGGAGGTATCACGACCCAACCAACAACACCCAGGAGGAAATACATGAAGTATCATGACCCAACCAACAACACCGAGGAGGAAATACAGGAGGTATCATGACCTAACCAACAACACCCAGGAGGAAATACAGGAGGTATCACGACCCAACAACAACACCCAGGAGGAAATAAATTCCGTGTTCAATTCACTTAGGTTATTTTTAAACGTTTCATATGTTACTTCCCATCCATAATAGCACTACACCCCTATCTGTGCACTAGTGAGGCAGGGATGAGAAAGACAACGTTTCAAGGAAGGGAAGCTGTCATTACGTGAAAAGAGGGAGATACTATTTAGAAGGAAAAAAAATTCAATACCTAAACAAATTTTTTTCCATTTCTGGCAAACCGGATAATCTTAGACTAATGCCTTTGTCTACTAACCCACCAGTTCGGGTTCCTTAATGTTTCGTAACTCTATGATAATAGCAATAACACTATTTTTGTCCTTGTTTAGACTACCAGACTTAATATTTACTCAGTGACATTGAACTGCTCTATCAAGAAGATTAATTAACAACAAAAGATCCGCAAACACAACTTATTTACTAACCTCCCATCAATTAGTCGCACGTCATGGTAAGCCACCATATTAAACAAGTAAATCTCCAGCTACAGTGAAAAATAAAGTGAGATTCCTTTTGGGATATTTGCCCATGTGAACCGGACTCTTTTTAAATATGAGCTGGTGTTCGCTGGGGGCTCGGGGCGCAGCGATGAGAAATGGCTGGCTGGGATTAATCATATTTTATGGGGGAGATGTAAGTAATGACTTTTAAGGCTTATGTCAGCACAATTCGCACGAGCCAAGTTGGTTCAATGCTGACATTAGGAACATAGGCCGACTGTATTTACACTGCACACGCTTGGTGTAGCTGTGGTTTGAGAGCAAGGAGGGGGAATATGGCTTTTACCAAGTTTAGTTCAGCGAGATTACCCTCAGTTAAATATAGAGATGAAAGTTTTCTGGTTAAAAAAATATCAAATCATTGAATTTCAGAGGAAGGGGTTGCTTTCGTTTGGTTCTAATATTAAACTATTATGATATCAGGTCTACAATAGGCTCAATGTTAGTAACACTTTCAGCCACCAAGCGTTATAGTTGATACGTGAATGTGAGAAGAGAGCTGGAATCTCCGTTACTGTTTTATTGTAACTCATTTGTTAGTTTTTATTGTGTTTTTTGTTTTTTTCACACAGAGTTCTACTATCCGTTAAGGCTATAAGCATAATATGAACTAATTTAAATTACTATAATATTTTAGGGATTGGGAAGGTTGAATTTAAAGGAAGTGTAACTGCATTTGCATAGAGGAAGAGTGGTAAACCATTTAGGAAAATCCATCCTGAGCACACCCGAATGGAATTGAATCCCGATCTCCCTGTTCTTCGCCAGCCAATCTATTGCGAGAGTTAGGCCTCATACCACGTGGCCACCGAAGTTGGTTTGTTTTTGTGTAAAGTTAGTATCATACTGAAGTAGAAACTTTAAACTTTGGATATCTTGAGTGAATTCATTCCAATTAAATAGTTGAAACTTTTCAAAGAAAAGATTAGGAAAACATGTTCAATCTCACATCTCTATATATACACCTGTTGTGGAAATTAAGTGGTCTAATGCATTAAAGTATCATTGCACATAAATATCAACTTGAGTAAAAGGGTCGGAATAATTGAGTCTTGGTACCAGAACGTGCGTTGGAGCTTTGAACATTATCCCCGATGCACGTGAACTAGACACCAGGAACATGATCCATTTAGTCAAATGCTTCGGTGATACTTGTCTTCAAGAAGTAAAAATGTTGATACAATTTCAATTGTACAGTACGTTTATAACGCCTATCTTGCACATGTGGGTACGAGAGTTAAATGTTAACCTCATCTAGTTTGGTTTGCCAGTAATAGGAATGTTGGGGTTCGAATTCCCGGCCCGATGTAGTAAGGATATGTTTTCCCTAAATACCACTCTTATTTCCTACAAATGCGAACTAGTCTCTACCACATTATGGTAATTAGTAATGGCATGTAGTACTATAACAAGGTTAAATAAAAAATAACCCACTTCTGTGGCCACATGGTATAAGGTGTTACTCTTGCGATATACTAGCATTCTAATGAAGGGGAGATTGTGGTTTGATCCTGGTGGGGTGTATTGAGGTATAGTTTTGCCTAAATAATTTCCCATTATCTCTCCATACGAATGTGGATATACTTCATTTAGATTCAACCTTTATCATTCCTAAAGCATTTGTGTAATTGGTACATAAGCGTGTAGCCCGAATAGGTAGTAATATGCTGTGCTAAAAATAAGAATTTATGTGCGTTTATATTATGTAAGGCGTATATATATGTATATACTTTTTATATTATTCTTCTTATTTTTCTGCCCATCCGTGTCATACACATTTAACCACATTAATAAAGTAGAGATGAGGAATACATACTTAAGGAAATATACCTGCATTTATAGAACACCTATAAAATAAAGGTTTTACAGACACAAAGGACTATGTTTTACGTAAAGTAAGCACCGATCAGGGTAACATTTATTTCAAAGTAGCATTATGCACACAATTAAACATCTCCGCATCTTTATAAAGCCACATGTCCATATCCGAATTATCGCAGTTCCAGTGAAAATCTTACCTAGAACCAATCACTTCTAGGGTCCAAAATGACGTTGAGTCCGATGCAGTTCTACACTTAAGAAACTTCCAACTTGGGTGAGTTTCTATATGTTTACACAGTCAGCCATTTTATTAATTATCCCACCCTCTCTAGAAGAACACTAGGGTTGAACCAGAAGTTGATTCTGTTATAAGCTCCTACCAAACAGTGTTTGATCAGGACCTTCACAGCCCTCTCCTCTGACACAACCGAGAACAAGTTGAGCAAATGAAACATAACTGGATCACAAAGGTTCAAGTGTTACAATGAGCGTAGGGACCTTCCTGGGAGATGATGCGTTACACAACAAGATCTGTAGACCAGAAACGTTTAGTAATAACTGAAGGGAGTTGGAACACATACTGAGATAAGCTTGATTTTGGTTCTTTGTATTCAAAGAAAGTCTAGATGTATGAAAACGTGACAAAATAGATGGATTTACTCCATTCTCCAATCACAAATATCAAGGAATTTCCCTACACAATTTTAAAGAGATTATTTCTAAATAAATGCCTCAAAATCCATTATATATATTTCAAAAGTAATTTTTTTTAGTTAGAACTATAAGACTCATTCCATATTTAAAAATATTGTATGAGTGTGAACATAACTCAATTTTGGCTTATGGATTATTCCTTGGAGAAATTTAAACTCTACTTTCGTTCAGTAGAGTAAATATAATATACTCTAAACGTATTCCTCCTTCACAAACAATATGATATCTCAGGAACTGCAACCAATATTATTTTACAGGATAGGTTTTATATAATTCACTCTGAATGTATCAACTATCCCACCAATATAATTTTTAAATATAGAGTTTATATAATCTGTTCTGAATGCATCCCCTTTGTCACCAAATTAATGTCCCGAGATAGAATTTAAATAACATACTTTTAATTCAGTCCAATTTGCCAACAATATTAAGTTTCAGGATAGGTTTTAAATAATATACTCTGAACATTTCACCTATTCCATTAATTTAATGCTCCAGGAAAGGATATGTATCAGCTACTTTGAACGCATCCTACCTTTGCAGCCAATATAATATTTTGGGATAGGGTTTATATAATATACTCTAACTGTATACCACCTTTGTCACCAATATAATTTCCCGAATAGGGTTATTTATTGTTTAACCTGATGGCACAATTTTCTCACGTGGAATACCGGTTATTATTTATATAAAAGTTAATGGGCAAGTAATGATACAACGCTATCACATGAAATATATGTTATTCATCGTCTTAGAAATAATGGCCAAATTATCCTAACATTGCTCCAACCAGTGAAAGAGCTGTTATTCATTATGTTTTAGGTATAACGTCACATGAAAGATCTGTAATTCTTTGTGTTAGAAATAATGGGTAAGTGATGCTACAATGCCGTCACACAAAAGAGTTGTTTTTCCTTGTATTAAAAATACAGTCACATAAAATAGTGGGTATTTTCTATTTAATAGATAGTGTGCAAGTGATAGTTTAATGCCGTCACATGAAAGAACAATTAATCGAGATAGATTAGAACCTGTGACTCAATGGACTTGTTTATAAGGATTGATGAGTTCCTGTAATCGACAGCTGGTAAAACATTGTGTAAATGACGTTATCTTCTCTACAAACATAGACTTACCTCACAAACACTTGATCACCTCAACAGAATTGGGGGCAAAAAGTACGTAAGCTGATAAACAAAAGCAATTTATAAGAGGAGGGATTTGTTTTAAGTCGCCAGCTATAGTTCCATTGGAACTATCACTTTAACCACGTACATTTAGCTGCTAGCGCGTCTATTGTGATTTTCCATCGACAGGATGGTCAAGGACTCAGGGTTCGAATCCCAACCAGGTGTACTGATATAGATATTTTCCCCTAAATGTATTCCTACCATCCCTCAACGAAAATACGGACACACTTATTTTAAATATCGTTCTTTGTCACTGCCTCTTAGTGTAGTTAGTAAGTCAGTTAAACCTGACGGATAGTGAAACAAGGTGCATGAAAATGTCGAACTATCACAACAAAATGTGAAACCCTTCAAATAACATCTGCAGAGTGATTAAAAATGTCAGGTAACAGACAAAAGGGAAATATTGAGAAAATTGGCAACGCTGGTCATTCAGTTTGAGGTGTCAAATCACAAGATATAGTGGATTGTTGGTGAAAGGGAGGTTAAGGATCGAATCTCGCCTGGATGCATTAAGGGATGGTATTGGGATCTGCTACTGTGGATTTATCCTCCCCTCCTCCTGATAATGATGGAACAATTCCGCTAAGCCATCCTCCCCGAGCTTAGTCCCTAGCTAAATCTTTTAACAACATTTGTGTTGGAACTTATAACAGAAAAACAAATTATCGAACCTTATTTATTTTAAAAACTCATCTGTCCTCTTTAGTCATTGTTTCTTTAAGACACTCGATAGTTGTCGGAAATTCAAAGATGATTCTGGGAGTAGCTTCCTCATGCTGTTTGACTCATAGATCCTGAACGTTGACTATTCGTTGAGGGCTGTACCCTGGATGCACCCAATTAGGCGCTGACGATCTTCATTTTGGGCAATAGATTACACCCTTTGATCAGTACAATTAACCCCCCAAGTAGACGTCCTGAAGTGACGATATTGGGGAGGAAAATCCTCAAACCCCTGAATCATAACCAGAGTCATGGACAGAGAGTATCCACCTGGGTTTAAGAATATGTTGCACTATCAACTACAGAATGACTATGTACAGCACGAGAAGAAATCAAGCTATAGATCAGTGGCTATAGTCATCACGAGTGGAGTGCAGGCAATGGATACGTGTATCTGGTCATCATGAGCAGAATACAAGCAATAAATACGCATATATGGCAATCACGAGTGGAGTGCAAGCAATGGATACGTGTCTATGGCCATCACTAGCAGAGTTTAAGCAATGGCTACGCGGTACAGAACTAAATGTGTTTATTTTAAATAAATGCATTAACATTTTCCTCTAAGGTGATGACAAGCACAGACAATAAAAACCTCAGCTTCCTGTACGTTCCGTATCAAGATCTAAGTCCATATATTAAGTCGATATTCCGAAGTAAACCAATCCCCTATTCGACCCAAACTGCTTGTTATGTAGCGTGTCAATCAGGTTGATTGATCACCTACAAGGGAAAAATCTAACTATTTATCAATATTCGTGTAATTGGGTGCCACGTTGGGGCTATATGGAGATATTAAAAGATAAACTACCTCAAAGTTGTACTCTAATACAAAACGGCGTATTGGCCTACATTCAAAAAACACGTGGATTAGTAAAAAATTAATTTACATTTTTATAATTGCGGTTCTAGATATCACAAAACAAGACTAATCTTATTAAAGTTATGAATAAGATTTGTGAATATGGGCCCTAGTTAGTTAAAAGAGGACTACCCAAAACTTACAACTAACCATGTGGCCGTTTATATAATTTAAATAATATACTTCTATATCATGTCTTTTGGTAAAACAAACAGTGAAAATCAAATAACTAAATTAATACTGATAAATTATGCTACAGGATATATGTGTATAAAACTCACCCAAGGACAGATGCCTTCAGATATCGTTTACTCATTTCACAAAACAGAATTTCTATAATGGCGGCTCCACGTGGTTCAACTTTGGCTCACGCAGTCGAAAAGAAAGAATCAAAGAGAGAGACGCACTGAGCCAAAGCGCAAGTGCGACCATGCGCCTCTGGTGGTCGACAGAAGAAGCTCATCTTTTTCTAAACCCCCTTCTCTTTCCCCTATCTTTCGTTCTCCCTTATTTTACCTCTGCTTCGTAATTCATTCTCCGTTATCCCTTTTCATGTTCATATCTGATTGTCGCTATATAAGGGTAAGCGCCTTGGGCACATTTATGCACAACACCTTGTCTCAGCTTAGGAACTAGGACGAAGCGCTGCCGGCGAGAAAAACACCAAGAAGGACCATGGAGTTTGTGGCGACGGATTCACCGCCCTAGCATCGACGGCGCTGAATCAATCGTCGGGATCAACGAGCTGGACACCAGGACAACTTAACCAGGGTATCAGTATCCAGCCGGGGTCGTTTAGCCACAAGCATGAAGTAGGAAGATACTTTATTTTGTTTAATATATTGTAAATAGTTATTTGGAAGTCTTTTTAATTTTGCAAGAGAAATGTTTCTCTTTATTAGATTTGTTTCATCTTCAGAACTAGCTAACGCTAGAAGTATTGTACCTGTCTGTCTGATTGACAAGTCAAATGTTAAGGACTCTTAAAGTCAATTGCTGAGTGCATTATTATTTTTGTTCTATTTTGTTAGACCAAGTAGCTTATTCAAAAACTAGCTAACTTCGTTATGCTAGAAGTACCTTGGCTATATTTCGCCTTTCAGTCCGATGGACATGTAAAATTTAAATGACTCATAAAGTCAAATGCTGAGTGCATTATTGTATTTTTGGACACGGTCCTAACGTCCGTGCCTCTCACTTGGAAAATGTGAATTTTAGTGTGGTAAATGTACACTAAATCACAAGTTCCTATAAATCTTTAAAAGGTAATATAGTTCATGACACCCTAAACGTCATGTGCATCAGTACTTTGTTATTGATGGTTATCGCCAGGAAGTCTGTTTCTTTCTTCTGCCTTACGCAGTGCAGTTGTAAATCATAGAGGTTTGACTAAGCAGTCAATGTTCATTATAGGTATTAGTTTGGGTGCGCAACCCGTGGAAAGTGACTGTTTGTCATAGTTGGGTCCGCGCAAATTATATTTGTTTTACCCAGTTAATAAGTTCTTAAATTTGGTGATTGTTCAAAATTAGGTTGATGTACTATTGAATGCATGGTAGTACCGTATAGGGAAAATGTCCTGCCTTAGTACTTTAATGACTTCTGGCCCTTAGCCATCATCCAGCTGGATCCACCAGCCTACTATCCAACATGTATTATTTAATACTCAACCTTGTAAAATGGTGCAGTTATTTGTATACAGTATCATTGGTTGACTTGAGATTAGATTATAAATACGGCTTTTAACTCCACCTGAAACCCCCACTGGAGTAGCTCACCATGCTAATCTATATTCCGATGACCGTCCCACCCATGCGAATTACGTGTGCATGTGTGTGAATGGGAATGTTTCTCATTACAACATGTGTCTCTGAAAGTTACGTGATGTTCTTGCATCAAAACAAACACATAATATATTAGTCTCGTTAGTCTGACATGTGTAGCTCGCTCTTCAAGTTGTCTTTAGTCCGTCTGGTCACACATATAGGGAGGACCCTTATGATGAAGGTCCTTCCCAACAGATATTTTAAATAGACAAGCTATAATCGAGCTAAGATATACACATGAAATGTCGACGCGAAACCACCACTACTCTCACTTGATATACGGACCCTTCTGACCAGGTTGGGCCTCCCTCCCTTAAACGGGCTCACCCACGGACGGTCTGGGAAATTCCCCATGCACGTGCTTGTCAGCTCCAACTTAGTCATCCGAAGCATAAGGAACTATAACTACCTACCTGCTAGCCCTGACACCGTATTAGAGAAGTTGTGATAACCCCCTCTTGCTCCACCCCCAATTTCCAAGTGTGATAGGGTAGACCGGGTGTCACTCGGGTGACGGGTGAGATCGTTCCCCCAAACTGTGAGAGGTGCCAGAGAGAGCTCACCCGAGGACTGTGATGTGTTTGATGATAGGTACGAGTGGTCTATGAATAAAACAAAGACTGTGTTGGTAAGGAGTTCTAGCTTAGTTTTCCCTTCCTTGATAAATACAAGCCCTAGAAACGAGGACAGACTTTTGTAATAAACAAACAAAATAAAACTGATTCTGCATACGAGAAACTTAATGGCTGGTGTTAGAATTGTCTATGTGTAAAAATTATATTTAACACAGACAAGAAATTCATATAACAAACTATGTCCACCAATAATAATATTGGGGTTAAAAGAACAGGGCCCGAATAAAAAAAAATGAAATAACATTCCCAAAAGAAAGCGTTGAGATAAACTTGTTATAATTTTGTACAAATGATTAACACTAATACAGAATTTTTGTAAAATATAGATATAGAATGATTATTAAATAGTGAACTGGATTTGTGACCACGTGACTTAGACGTCTATCTCGTCTAGTCTGGTTCGCCAATGATGTTGATGTCAGGGTTCAAATCTCATCCGGGTGTGATGAAAGCAATTTTCCATAAATAGTTTCCTACTCACCCTCAACGCAAATGTAGGTTTATTTCCTCCAAATTCATACCCCTCAATGTATATAATTGCGGATCAGTAAGAGGCGGTACATACTATATATATATATATATATGATGTTTTTAACCCCAGCGTCTTACTACCTGCTACCTGTTCGTGCCATCCGCATTTATGATAATTGCTCTAATGGGGTGGGGATGAAGAAGAAAGCATTTTAGGAGTAATATAACTGCATTTGTGTGAAATTAGGATGTGAAACTATTTAAGAAAAACTAGCCTCAGTAGACCCAACCGGGATTCGAGACCCAATCTCTCTGTCATCAGCAGGCCAGTCTAACACAAGAGTGACGTTTTAAACCGTTCGGCCGCGGAAGTGGGCATACAATATAATACAGAAGAGTATGATTCGAATGGGCAGTAAGACAAGGTGCTACAAAATAATCTGGATGTTTTAATCATGATAGTATATAAATTTATAATTATTGCATAGTAATAATACAGTATTTACTAAAGCTATAAGTCAACAGATTAATATACACCCACACTAGTGGTCATGCAGTAAAAGTCATCAGCTTCTCACCATTCTGGATTGACGGTGACGGGGAGGCTAATGTTTGAATCTAGGCTGAGGGCACTGGAAAGCGGTTTTACATATGTGACAGTGTTTTTTTTACAACCCACCTTTTGAAGCTAATGCACGTGTGTTTTCTCCTAACAACCTTCCTCATCCTGTACCCATAAGCCAATAATAGCCATGGCGCTAAACGTGGTAACTAGACAAAAAGTTATTTATCAAGCTCCCAACTCTGATTTGTTATTTCTGACCGCATCTTATTCCCCATCCAAATTATGTGACATTAACTACACCTATAGGATAAGTATGAGAAAGATAAAATCTAGAAGTAATAACTAGAGTTTACGTGAAAGTAAAGGCGGAAATATTTTATGGAAAACCACCCTCATCATACCAGGTTGATATTAGAGCCCTGACTTCCTCGTCACCAACATATAAAACTAGACGAGCTTCAGGTCTGGTTAAAATCGCCAACTATTTATGATTTAGTACAAACACGTTAAACAATAAAATGACCAGACTGATGATGACGGGGAGATTGGGGTTTGAATCACGGTCAGGTGTATTGAGGGTGGTTTTTCCCCAAAAAGGTTTTCCTCCCTCTCTCCTTGCTAATTCAAGTACAGTTCCTCTAAATTCAAGCTTATTTATCCCTAACTCACTAGCGTAATTAGTAGATATGTGTATAACCTGAAAAATTATTAATATGAGGTGCTAAAAATGAAATGACTAATAGACACATAGCAACAAAAACGTTCAGGTCCCACGCCCCCTATCTTTAGTGGGAACTCATATTCAGAACCCTCACTAAGAAGTGGACAGATGCGGCCCACTTATCACTCAAAGCTACTGTTGCTTATACAATCAGTTCTAGAACCAAGACCCCATCATAAGGATACAGATAAATGTATCTCACGATATTGAAAGCTGCTGTTGATAATACAACCAACACTCAAACCCAAAACCCATCACGAGGAAGTGGACATAAATGTATCTCTCTTGCACTGATAGCTGCTATAGATTATACATCCAATTATCGAACCCAGACACCGTCACGTGGAAGTGAAAAGCTGTATTTCTCTGGTACTGAGAACTGCTGCTGTTTACACAACCAATTATCGAACTCAGACCCCATAACGTGGAAGTGGAAAGCTGTATCTCTTTGGTACTGAGAACTGATGTTGTATATACAACAAATTCTCGAACTCAGACCCCATAACGTGGAAGTGAAAAGCTGTATATCTCTGATACTGAGAACTGCTGCTGTTTATACAACAAATTATCGAACTCAGACCCCTTAACGTGGAAGTGGAAAGCTGTATTTCTCTGGAAATGAGAACTGATGTTGTTTGTACAACAAACTATCGAACTCAGACCCCTTAACGTGGAAGTGGAAAGCTGTATCTCTCTGGAAATGAGAACTGATGTTGTTTGTACAACAAATTCTCGAACTCAGACCCCATAACGTGGAAGTGGAAAGCTGTATCTCTCTGGTGCTGAGATCTGGTGTTGTTTATACAACCAATTCTCGAGGCGAATGCGTTCCGAGTAAACATTTATTCTGACATTCACAAAGTAAAAATATAGGGTGACACGTCATTAATTACGTCCGAGCTGTCCTGAAGCTGGATATAATGAATGACAGGATGACGTACCGGGATGTACAAAGAAACTACCTTACACTTTTCAGCGGCCAGAAGCCAGGTTGATTAAAAATAACCATAAAAGTGGAATGAATGATAACGATGGTTCTACTATAATACAATGTGCAACTAATATTTAGGCCTAATTAGTGAGTGAAATGCTGCATTGACAAAACTACATAAAACATCAATTTTAAACCTATATTAGGTGGTCCGTTAATTATAGCTTTTAAATTTTAGACATAAACATCGTAAATTAAATTTTTCTAGTTAGAATTACAGTCCCAAATTAAGTTATAAATTCTTTCGTTTGTACATTTTCAAAATTTAAAATTTGAAGGAACATATTGGTGTATAAGCTTTCATTAACTTTTAAAAGATGAAAATCTAATGGATAGATGATTCATTTCATGTTCAAAATACTGTATATAGATAGCATGCAATAATGACAGACATGTTTATATCTCTCTTAAGGACAGTCAAGTTTTCAGAGAAAGCTAGGAAAGCTACTTGATCTACTTTTACGTATTCATACATTAAGTAAGTGACATGTAGTTTAGATAAATATTATAACTCTCTACAAAAAACTAATAATAATATAGTAAAATATTATCATTGCTGATAGCAAAGAAATGTTAGTATTTTCTAAAAGCCTTTTCCTACCAAAATCCTACTATAGTCATAGTTTCTTGAAACACTTGTTATTTAAACAAAGATATATAGAACTGTCTGAAGCGGGACTTGTTATTTTTACTTCAATACGAGGCAAGAACCATGTCATGTGACCTAAACTGTGATTATAATGTGCCACAAACTAATTAACTTTAACATAATTTTCCGATTAATTATTTTTATTACCAAGTTGGTTCCTACATAAGACTAAACTCAATTTGGTGTAAAATACAAATTTGTAATTTAACTTGTCGAAAAATACTAGTACTATCTGTATAGACCAAAATAAACTGCGCTTCAATTATACATTCTTTTCGTAGTCCCTGAACCTGGTTCTCGTAATAGAATAGCTATTTATATACTTTGCCTTCTGAAGGAAAAATTGAATTTCCAAAAATATTGTTTGATTTTGAAACTAATTACTGGTTTTATTAAAACTACTTTTCACTTGGGTTAATTTTTTAAAATATAATTGAAATCAATATTTCTAGATGCAATACTTGGATATGTAAAGTAATGTAATTGTATGCCTATTGATAGGTTATTCTGTGTGCTCAACACATTAATTGTTAATAGGATCCTTCAACTAGATACGTAGCCTTCTAGTTGTATACACACCATTAGCATACTTATTTTACACAAGAATCCTTCAATCAAACACGTGACCTCAGCTAGTTGTATACACAACACTAACACAGTTACCTGCCACAAGGATCCTTCAACTAGACGTGAGGCTATAGCTGTAAGGATACACAACACTAGCACACTTACCTGTCACAAGAATCCTTCAACGATATACCAAGCTGGTTGATATACTATAATACACAAAGAGACCACATGGTTGAACACACCACCATTTATTGACATCACACCCTAGCACCACTTTTTAAACTATTTCACATTCTTGAGAGACAGTTTATTTATGAACTCCTAATTATTCGTACCCGCCTGTTTGTTACAACGCGAATACTAAATTTTTGTCTAGGATTCCAACAAAAAGTAATTATTAAATGAACAAGCCCAGTCCCAACTGAGGTAGTCAAGTCCCCTGGTTACGGAAGCAGAAGACCACTATACCGTATCATACCCTTTCCCCAACAATCCTCAGCTCAATGTGAGTCCCTAACGGCACGCACTACGTGAGAGGAATGTCCAAAGTAAAGGCGCGAAGACGATCCTATCTACCAAGTGGTGATAACATGCCGATGTTATCAGAGACTACTGCCACTCTGCCAGCATTGACTAAAAGTAATATACTCCTCTCTCTCTCTTTCTCTCTCACACACGCACGTATTACCAGTGTGTGTGTGGGAACATGTGTTCGATAGCTCTTCATCTTTCAACAAACTGTTCGGTAGCATCACACACGAGGTGAATTTTATTGATGCTGCCACATACCTTGACCTTAGAAGGGTGACTTTTACTGATAATGAAACATATATTGAGCCGCAGGAGGGGAGTGGGTGATATCAACTAAAGCTGCCACGTAACTTAAGGTGAGGGTGGGTGAGGATAGCTACTAAAGCTGCCACTTAAGCTGGGGAGGGTAGCATCTACTGATTATGTCACTTAGTTTAACTGGTGGAGGGGAGGGGGGGGGGTAATAAACGCTGATGCTGTCACATAGATTAATTAACAAAGAGGGGTGGAATAGATCTTTTCATGCTCTTTCATAGCATAAGCTGGAGAGGGTGACTTATACTGATGCTGTCACATATCTTGAGCACAGGAGGCTGATATCTACTGTTGCTGCCAGATACCTTGAACAGGAGTGGAGATGAAAACTTAACATTACAATGTTTCTATTTTGTATAAAATAATTTAACGTGATTTTCTCAAATTCACAAATTGTACTAGGAACTTAATTGCAAGCTAACAAGTGGAAACAAATGATAATAAATTATTAAGGTGGGAGTGTACGTGATGCATGAACATAGAGGCATTAAATGACAAGATTTTTAGGTTAAGATAAAATGTCATTAAATTCCAGGACACCCTTGACAAATATTCAACAACTGTTGAAGCTCTATATTCATACTGAAGAAATATTTGATTTAGTTTCACCAAATAATGTTTTGATATAAAAACTTCGTAAACACTTTTTCGCGTCCACTACATTCCCACCTTAACACAAATAATATGAATTTAGATTAATCACTTGGCAATAGTACCCATTCAGGCTTCATAAATAATGCCTCACCCGTGGTTGCCAACCCCTCCCCTCTGGTAAACCACAACCCCTCATCACTGGCGGCAAACCCCCCGTCACCCTTAGTCAGTCCCCTCATCCCAAGTCACCACCCTATAGTTCCTGGTTGCTAACTTCTGATTATAAGGGTTTAAGTATAGTGTGCTTTACTTATCATAAGGAATGTTTAGAATTTCTATTAATAGTATGTTAGACCATTTCAGTGGCCGCATGGTCTAAGGTGTTACTTTCACAATAGACTATAGTGCCGATGATGGTAAGATTGGGGTTTGAATCACAGTCAGGTTTACTGAGGGTAGTTTTCATAAAGGGCTATACACGCCCCCTCAACGCAAATGTTGTTACATTTCTTCTAAATTAAACTATCTCCATCTCTAACCCATTAGGGTGATTATTATATATGTGTACATTCCGAACGAGTACAAAGACACGGTGTTACACAAATATGTTGTTTGTAATAATATCCATGTTTAAAAAATACTTTTAATAGTTTTCTTTACTATTTAAAATGAGACTTAACCTCTCTTCAAAGAGTAGGATACTCTTGAGTAAAAGGAGATGTATGAATGTCAACAGCCAATCAACAAATAAATTAAAGTGAATCTAATAATAACAAAAACAAAATAACATTTTACCGTTTTGTTGAGTCTCAATAATATCGCTACGTGGTGGTACATATCTCTAAGCTGGACACCTCAATAAAGGTAGCACGTGAGTGTAGTAGGTCTGCAATCTTCCAGGAGTTTTTCAAGAAGACAAATGAATCCTGTAAACGGAACCGAGAGTTCCAAAAGAATAGAGCCCTTCATGAAACTTTTTTTTTTACCATTCATCATCATCTTATTTGTGTGGCGTCAGACCACAACAGTTCTCAGAAGCTAGTATTTGTTGGTTCAACAGGCAAAACTTAGGGAACAACGATTGGAACCAGGGGTTCTATTGATACACTTGTATGCTTACACAATGTGATTATCAAAACAGGATTTATCAATATATCTTTATATAGGACAACAACAATTTGCACTCAAAGATAGTACCAGGAATTGTAATATATGGCCCACAAGATGAAAATATACACATAAATATGGACTAGACTAAATTAACCCAGGACTACATTCTGCATATATATTTACAAATTAACTTAACTTAGGACAGAAATAATTAATATCCAACACGAACACAGTAATTATAATATCTGGATAACAGAATGAGTATATACACAGAGTTATAGACTTACAAACTAACTTAACTTAGAAAAACCTTGCGAACATTTTAATAAGGAACTTAATGTAATGTTAATAATATTTTGTAATGTTAATAATATTTTGATTAAATGAATGATAATTTATAATAGTGGCTCGTTGCAACGATGGCTGCAGATTATTGCACTTATATATATAATATATAATACACTTTTTAAAGCACTGCATATTACTAGCAGTCCAGGTTGTACCTTATACGACTATGTACTAATTACACTAATGTGTTAGGGGATTAAGATGATTTAATTTAAAATAAGTGCACCCGCATTTTGATGGGTGGAGGGGGGAGAGTGGGGAGAGTAGCGTGCTGGATCACGTGGTCACCGAAGTGGGTCTAAACTTTTCATTAGTAAAATATCTATACAGGGTGATTTTTAGGTGTATGCAATAAAATGGTGCAGTGGAATCCATAATAAAAATAAACAAAAAATCTCATAACAACATATTGCTGGGACCACTTCGTTATCGTGATATGGCAACCTTGCGGGGTTGAGTTGCGAATGCGTCATTCAGCGTGCTGGAGACAGGGAACGTTACACTTAGTTACTTGATATGATTTAAATAGGCCAGTAAGATGGGAGACCAACACAAAAACTAGGAACTGGCCGATATGATTCTGACTATGATTAGGAACGATAGACTTACACTGCTGATTGTACTTTTTCTGCACGTTTTCCTGTCCAATGACACCCGAATCCAAATACATTTGTGACACTGAATCGTCACCCGAGGAAAACCGATTGCTTTGGACCAGTGATGGTCAGGGCTGGTGAGCCACAAGGACCATTGAGTGGAAGAGGCAATAATACATTCTGTGGAACTCTCACCGGATACAAGTGCATGGGGGTTAGCTGCACGTTATCACCTGTTACAAACGTCCGTGTGGTGAATTGTACATGCGCAATTATTTACCCCTTCCTGTGTGGTAGTTGAACCCAGATCTCGATTTAGAGTACCGTAGGACATTGTGCGTGTGGCTGCTGCACCACCACGCCACAGATCCACAATTACTCAACAGAATACTGGCAATGGATGAATCAAAATTGACCAGAAATGTCAGTGTCGATCTTCGCAACCAACATGTTTGGGCTGACATAAACACCAATGCTGTACTGAAGGTTCATTTGCAAAATCAACATCAACGTGTGGGTGGGAGTTGGGGTAATATTCTATTTGGACCATATTAAATGCCTGCATGACTAGGAGATGAGAACTATTTAAGGTACACTTTCTGCTGAACGTTTTCCCCCAACTACTGGAGGACGTTCCTTCAGCAATGTGGCTGAACATGTGGCTGCTTCAGGATGGAACCCTGCACATTACGATCATGCAGTGTGACGCCACTAGGACGAATACTATCCTAGACAATGGATTGGACGTAATGGGCCTGTTGCATGGCCAGCGCGATAACTCGATCTAACACCTTGCCACTTTTAGTTGTGGGCCCACATGAACCAAATAGTGTACTCCCACTGGCACAACACGAGAGAAAATCTGTGGAACTCATTTGTGATTGCTGGAAATATGATCCGGGAGATATAACACATCTTCCAACGAGCACGACAGTCATGGTGCAGGAAGGCTGAGCTGTGTTGTGAGTGCAATGGTGGACACTTCAAACATCTCCTATGACCGCGCAATGTTCCACTACCCAGGTCAATAAAAACTCTATGACATAGCTATAATATTTGACTGACCTGTCCCTGTCACTCTCTAGATAAAAAAACATGTCCTGGCAATATGTTGATATGAATGAGACTTTTAGTTTATTTTCCAATGGAGATTCCACCGCATTGCTTTATTGTATATGTCACAGGAAAAGTAGATTGTTAGAGAGAGTTGACTCGGCCTAGGTAAAGTCGACTATTACTAAAAGTATCAGTAAAAGTTGATTGAGAATAAACAGATCAATTTTTCCTAGGAAGAGTTAACTATGCCTGCTGTGGTTTAGTAAAAGTTTATTCCACGATGTTGCTCTCCACATGCAACTGTTTTGAATATCCCAGCTCTACTGTTTAGGGAAAAAGTTAAGCTATAAAGCTTGACCTCCAAGGTAAATTCAGTTAGGTTAGGTTAGGTTATGCTGTAATAAATAATACATATTTATATCTCTCTTTGTATTATAAAGGTTTTGCTTTTTTATTTGGTTTTTATTAGGTAGTAGACCGTTTCCTTGCAAAAAGGCAACTTTTACTAACTCAAGGTAGTAAGAGTATACCTTCCCTAGGTACAGTCAACTCTGACTAGTAAATGTTGATCGAGATTCATCACCTTTCGCTTTTAATCAACCTTTACTAAAAAGACGAGTAAGAGTCGACTTTACCTAGGCCGAGTAGACTCTTACTGGAGAATCTACTTTTCCTGTAACATATATAATTACAGATCACCCCTTAACGTAAGCTTTCACTCGACTTTCAAGTTAAACATTTATTCGTCAAAGCTATCAACAGAAAATAGCTATTAAGTTTTCCGTGTTAATTAGAATCAAAACGTATATTTTCCCACTTCACCCAACGATGAGAACTTTAATACGACCTCTCTCCAAGCTCTCTATCTATTCGTTGCACTAAACCACTTAATTAGGAATCGAGTTACTATTTATAATAAAGGTAAATATTTTATTTACTGATGTACAATCATACACAAATAATGGTTTCCATGGTGATGTAAACAAAGAATTATTGTACAGATGAACCATCGCCCACACAAAAGGAAAAATTTGCTAGGAAATTTTAGTTTTAGTTTTAGGCTACTCTTTTTGATGACATCCTGGACCCCTAACCTTTAAAATGATTGTTAGTCAAAATTGGTCAAATTGTTTTCTCGTAATTTCAACTACCGGAAACGAGCTTATCAAATTAAATATAAGGTATATAGAAAGCAAGAGAGTGAGATATTGAGAAAGTATGAGAGTGAGTGTATTAGTGTGTGATTGTGTGTGAGTGAGTGTGAGTTTGAGAGTGCTAGTAATAGAAAGTGAGTGTGAGACAATAAGTGGGAAAGAGTGAGTGTAAAAAGTGAGAGTGAGAGGGTGAAAGATGGTGTGCGAGAAAGTGAGTGTTAAAGAGTAAGGGTGGCATAGAGCGTGTGAGTAAGATCAAGAGAAAGTGTAAAAGAGTAAGAGAGAGAGAGAGAGTGTGTGTGTGTGTGGGAAGGTATATGGAGTACACAAAAACTACTTTGAAATTATCCACTCAAAATCAAGTGGTAAGGTGGGAATATAATTGAGCTTAGATGAATTAAAATATTATTTAAAAAAATAAACACAAAGACCTATAGGCCCTACTTTGATCATTGGATGTATAGGATACATAAGATATTAGTTTGAAATATTATCAAGTTAAGCTCAAAATTAAGTGGTAGTTTGGAAACATAGCTGAACTTATCGGTTTTATGATACTATTTGAAAAATGAACACCATAACACAGAATTAAACAATTAAAATGGCTAGTTGAACACATTTAAAAAATTTTTTTTTCAATTTTTGAAATTATAATACATATAAAAATATAATTAAAATTATTGTTTAACTTTTAATTTTTAATTTATGCGTGAAACAAAACATAAGAAAATATTTTCGTGAAATTGACTACCTAACCTTTTAATTTGCGAATTATAGTCAATTTATTTGAGTTATATGCGAATTAACTACAGGGAGGCCTACGAAAAAGTAGCCCGCCTCCTATATCCAGCAGACACCTCCCTCTGAATTGGAGGAGGTCAATTCCCTTTCACCCATATTGTGACATGAAGAATGAGTCAATAAAGCTTTAGACAAACAGTTCACTTGCTCATTCTTCAACAACAAAAACAACAAATAACAATAAAAAAATTAATGTTTCATCAGTATAGAAAATTAATTCCTTCAATCAAAGAATGTACGTAAAAGATGTGCTAGGATCAGTTATTAAGACGGTCATTTTCTGATCAGATGTAATTATTCAAAAATAAAGAAAAGAAAAGTATCAATGTAAACAAAATTACAAATGTATGTATCCTACTATCATTGGTTTGTTTAGTATATATTACATTTTGCCATAATTATTTTATTTTTTGCACCGTACAACTTGTTATTTTATTCTCAGAATGAATTATTAGTTTTAGCCAATGATAAATATGTTATTCATAGAAATACAACCATGAACTAATGAGGGTTTACATGGTGATGTAAACAAAGAATGAAAAACTGAACATTCGCTGGTAAAATCAGATTTTTGTTGGAAACTACTATTTTTACTGATACCCTAGGCCCCTAACCTTTAAAATGAGAGTTTGTCAAAATCTGTTCAGCTATCTCCTTCTAATTTCTTTTACCGGAAATGGGCTTATAAAATTATATATAAGAAGATGTGTAATGAGATGGAATAGATAAATTCGTGTGCAATATTTAAAACGTTATCCTAATAAAGTTTAAATAAATAATTTTTAGAGATCTTGAAAAAATTTGGTTTGACACATGGAGTCATGTACAGTGCTATGTATTATAAATATATAAAATTGAGAAGACATTTAACAGGTTAAAATTACTATATTTAAAATTATAAATAAAGTTGAATTGAGATTGAAAGAAAGTTATATGTTATAGTCAAAAAATTAATGTTAAAATACACAATAATATATTTCAAAAGTCGAAATGAATGATGCTGGAATATAATGTTGAAGATGAAAAAAAGTTAATAAAGTTATTGATTGAAAATAAATTAAATATAATCCCATCTTACTTGAAATGACAGCTAAGTCACCCGTCAATGTCAACTAGATGTGACACTCGCCGGCATCATCCCTCAGGATTGGACAAGAAATAGAATGTGGGTTTTCATGATTTGAACAAAAACAAACATTTTATTCATTACATCTCAGTTATACTTAATATGTTATTTAAATTCTCAATCATTTAACGGAATTAATTTATTTAATATTATTAACTGAAGACAGAAAATAATTAACATCCAACACCAGCACATGAATTATTATATTTGGGCAACAGGTTGAGCATGTACACAGATAGATAGATTTACAAACTAGCTTAAATTAGTATAACATCACAAGCGTCAGCAGCTGCCGGCCATGGTCTGACACAACCCTGTGTCTATAAAGGTCATCATGACACATCCCTGAGATCACTGTCAGGGCTCTCTCTCGCTCTCTGGTAGAGACTAATGACGAGCGAGAGAGCAGAGTAGGACGCAACTACTTGCTGTCATCTGCCTGTTAGCTCTCCGCCGTGATCAAGGTGCTGGTCTGTTATTATAACAAAGTGGTAAATCTCCTAATGTTCTAAGAAATATCAGACCGATGTTCGTCATCACTCATCATCCTGGTAGTCCGAGTTCTAGCCTTGGCTGGTCGACACACTCTATTAGTAATATTTGTAAATAATATGAGGCGGGAGATTGCTAGGAGTAGACGTATGAATAAAGGATAGTAAACAAACAATGTCCAAGTCCTAGTATTGTGTGCCAGCCTCCTAGATTCAGAGTCGAGAAAGAGGCAACTAATTTGGTTTATAAATCCAGAGCCCCCCATAGGGGTGTGCAAACGGTGCGACCACACAGGGTCTCATGATTTGGGGAGGGACGTATTTGCTTGGGTGGAAGAGAAAAAACAAGTTATTATTATTATTATTATTATTATTATTATTATTAGCACCGCGTCTTACTAACCGTTCGGGTTATACGCACTTACGCTAATGTGCAATGGTAGGGTGATTGTGAGATGAAATGGAGGACCTACAGTTTAACGTGGAATCCGAACCACGGTGGAGGCCTGGAATTCCCCACATTCACAATATGTCTTGTCAGAGGTGAAGGAAGGGTAGAAAACAAGTTGATGTGGGAAATGTTAGATTGAGCACTTGTATTGTAGGCTCCCTGTACAGGCGATTTAGAAAATATTATCGGAGTGTAAAAACAAATAAAAATATAATCATGTTGTTTGATTTATTGAACGAGTCAAGCAAGTTTTCCGTTTTAACTCCACCAATTTGTATTTGTCTGTCTGTGGAGGATATGTATCACGATAGCTTTTGAACGGATTAGAAAAGTTATTTCAAACTTGGCTCATAATTATGTTATTTGTATCTCTATACAGATCAAGTTCGTTGAGGAGGAAAATTGAAATAAGCGTTGTGGAGGAATCAATCCTTATATGTATAAAAACAAAACATGGCTTCTAGCATGAATTATTATTACATCTATTTAACTTTAAGGGTATTTCCTGATCATTTATGTGGCTGAATATTGGATATAGATGCAAAGTCCTCTAATAACATTAATCAAAGATGAAGTTTTTTTATTTTTTGTAAAGGAGGGTGAGGCAGATAGTTGAGGGCCCTGAAAACGATTATTTCGCAAAATTAATAAGGGATGCCATGGATAAATACTCTATTAGTTGATTCGCAACCCTTCAAACTATTTTTTTTTAATTTAAAATATATGTGACTGATAGTTTCATATCTAGTTTTGAATAATATACCATACAGTTTGAGGCCCTAACCATGATTTTGTGAGAACCACAGACCTTATGATAAGCCATTAAGCAATGCAGCCTTATACTAATTTTTATAAACGCCTGGGAAATACAAAATTTTGGAATGTAATATTTGAGAATTTGGAAAATTATGGCATAAGAGGTTGCTGTACCATTTTTCTACTCTTTCTTCAACATGTATCCATTCCAAAAATTGTTGAATTTGTGCACCAAATATGTGCACTGTTTGGCAGCATATACGTAGTCAACATTTGTTGTTTTCTTATGTAAAATTTAAACACACACCTTAGAGATCTCGGTTTACGGACACAAAATTTCAACAATTTATAAAAATTGCTTTCGCATAGGATTTAAAGCATGACACTAAACACCATTGTTGTAACATTAACATTATCTCTAATCATTTTTGTAAAACCATTATTAATAGAATTAATTTATTGTTTTATATTGTGGGCCTACTCTTTTCTCTTTGTATTAAATTAATACGATATTAATCTGGAATTCTTTTTTTTACCTAAGATAATAACAATACAATTTTTTTAATGCGTTTCCCTAAATTTTTTAGTGTACAATGTGGCTCTGATGACTAAACGAATTTTACACACCAGCTGCGGAATGTGATAAGTCAGAATCATTCCATTTTTAAAACTTACCAGAGCAATCACATATCAACATTTTCTTGTACTCTCGTCAGTTTCCCCTGAAATACATCCTGTCCTTCCTAAACACAGTAACAACTGTCCCAGGAGATATTTGGATGAAGGTCGCCTTTGATGTCCACGCTTGCCTGCTCGGCCCAGCCAATAAAATGTATAAACTCAGACGTTTCATTGAATCTCTTCCAGACGTATTTATACCTCCGTGAGCAGCACAGATATCTTGCGAAGAAAGAGACAGGGCTGGGGAAAACATAGTATCTAAACATGTCCCTAGAAATACTAAACAGTAGTGGTGGGAACCATGGGGACACTGAGCATCTACTAGAAATAATTTCAACCCACTCTCCTTGGAATAAATTCGTCACCCTCTAAATTTATTTCTCTCTCCTCTAATATTCTCTAATATGAAGTCTAAAAATAATTTTGTTTGTTCCTTCTAATAAATTTTAATGGTATCTAATTTTCCAAAAAAATCCAGTTGAGAACTTTAAATATCTTTCAGAGGCAGCTTGATTTCAAAGAATATACAAGCGTGGACCACTTTAAATATCTTATAGAGGCATCCAACATCAAAATTCCAAATAACGTTTAGAAGCAAAATAAAAAATAAAAAAATGCCGGGAAATTAGCTTATGAAAAATCATATTTTCAATAATATTATAAGAGATGCTTATTGAAAATATCTTCTATATGCACATAAGCCTAGTATTAGAAAAACTCCAGGCTAGTACAACTCAAAACATTCTATAAGCACCTGTTTAAAAATTTGGTGGGACCACTTCATATAATTTATATAATTGGCATATAATTTTCCAAAAACTTTCATGCGAATATCATTTTAAATAGCTTTTAAAGGTATCAACATTTCATAAAATGTATAGGGTGAGAACCACGCCAAATATCTTACGGACAAATTTAATTTTAAGTAATTTTCTAGGTGTAGATCGCTTAAAATAACGTCTAGAGGTATCCAATTTTCAAAACTTTTCCTAAGAATGATACCCTAAATAACTTTTAGGAGCATCCAAATTTCAAAAATATTCTAGCCAAAACCTCTCCAAATAGCTTTTAAAAGAGAATAATTTTCAATATCTTTGGATTACCTTTTTCTTTGGGGGTTTAACTTCCTCAAAACACACTACTTTTGCTAATTCCCTCCCCCTAAAAAATAAGGTTCCACTACCACTGATACTAGGTAGTAAAATTATGTGAATATAGCACATTCTGTAATTTAATTGATATTGAAAAATTAAAGGTGGAAATGAGATTGATAATTATTTATCAAACAGAAATCATATTATTAAAAGTGAATGTTCCACTCTGGAATTAATTGGAATAGACGGATATTGACGAGAGGTGTTGCCATGTGTAGCGTTCTAAAATGGTTTTGTTTAGCTATAACTGGTAAATACCAGTCTCTAACAGCCCTTTTTTGTTTATTAAGAAAACACTAGATATTATTTCAATTGGAAAACAACACCTGGGCACGGTAATCGAACCAGAGACTTTTGGCTTAGTACGCAAATTCTATAACCACATAGCTATCAAGGAATAATCCAGTGCTCAAGGTCATTCTTCACTCATATTTTAAAACCGAATCTGTGATGGACGTGAGGAAATCGTCAGCTACATATGAGTTATCAATTAAGATCACGAGCTATTGGATAATGCAGGTTATCGTCGACTCTGTAAGGATTCATGCTGCCAATAGTACAATAATTACTATTTTACGAATGCGCATATCATGATGGATTAAATTTACAAACCAACATTAGATGTTAAGCTATAATTTTTAGAAAGCATTGATCTACCTCACACACACATTTTTAAAATGTCAATCCCATATAATTTTTATTTTTATATTGTAAAAAAGTATTTTAAGAATGTAATGGTTAGTAAAACACTCCTGAATCCTATAAAATTATTGTTTTGTATAAACTTATATAAATAAGTTTTCACATTTTTTACCTCTAAATGAGTACTAAATACAAAAATAAATGTACTAAAATGATTTTCTAAATATACTGTGTTTGCCAAAATAGATTATTGTAGTAAAATTATAACTAAAATTAACAACTACATAATATACCTCTTAACTAAGGAAAGAGAATATAAAACATTATAATGAAACTAACAGTTTTAATTTTCAAAGTAATATTTCTAAGGAAAATTTAAAAATAGAATTTATTTCTAATAATTTATTTTATTCCTTGTATTTAAAAAAAGTTGTGAATCTAATCTCATCATAACTAACATTCATTTTTAATCAAGATTCAAATTGTAAAAATCTTTTTATGTTGTAAACTTGTTTTATAAACTTACAACTTATTAATAATAATATTAGTTAAATTCATTTTAATTGTAGTAAGGAGAAGCAAGAATGAGAATCATAAGTAACGTACATAGTAAAATGACAATTGGTTAATTAGTTGTTACACTCTAGAGTCAATTAACATACAAGTAATGAAAAAGAAAAGAGGGGTGGGTTTAATAAAAGGGGAGATTGTTAAAACATAAAAAGTATATTCAGTCAATTAACAATATTAATTGATGGAAGTAATAAATAATTAATTATTCAAGGTTAAAAATTGATATGTCAGGAATGTAATCACATGTAAGTACATACAGTATTCACCTAAGTGTCACTTATAAATTGATCAAGGGCAACTTTAATTAAAAGTAGGAAAAAACCTTTAGTTGAACAAGATTCCTAAAAAATGAAATTATTAGATTTTTTTTAGAAGTATATCAAAAACAAGAATTGTAAATAGTTAGTGACAAACTAGAGTTTTTAACACAAATAACAATTAATAAATTATCAGTTTGCTAGAATTTAGGAAACAGTCAACAAAGGCAAAAATGCAGTATGAACAAATTTACTAATTAACTATTGATATGACAGGAATTATACACTTAAGATTCCATAAATTATTTTCATAAGAGTCACTTATAAACTGATCTAAAGCAATTTGAATTTAAAAGCAGGAAACCAATAGGTGAACAGGATTCGGAGTGAGATGATCGACCCTTCCCCCTTCATATACACTGCTGTAGCAAGGTTACCCCTGATATGAAAGTGTGCCATTTTCGAGCCTACTACCTTCCTTAAATTCCATTTGAGAAGAGAACTAAAAAAAATACTGACATGAATTTGCTAACAATTTGGGAGTATAACTACTAATTTTAAGTTCAAAAGCATTTACGAAAATACGTATGAGACAGAAGAGCAAAATGTTACATATATTTTGCAGTATTGTTCTCATGGTTACTATGTCAGATAATTGTGAAGGTAGCTATATCTTCGTGTAACAGACTGTATTAAGGCTCAGAATGAAGAAGAAGAATCTGTCAGTGGCCATGTTTTGTTATCTGTTGAATCTCCCGTATTGAGAACAGTTGTGGGGTTGTAAAAGCAAACACTCTTGAGAATGCTCAGTGGGCCGATGACATAGCCCAGGAAATATTATCCAACAGTCGAGTTATAAGTTGAGACTAAGAGCTCGATGTGTATTTGTCTTAGAACCTCCTTGCACTCTATTTCTGTTGTAACTGGTGTGTGTACGTGCGTGTTTCTTCTTCGAGTGTTTGGACAAGAGGTTAGTGGAGTATTATTATTGGTTTGTTTTACTTTATGGAATTAAGTTAGGTTCGTGAGTAAAAAAAAATGTAGCCGTTATATAAAACTACCAGCTTTCAAAATAAATGAGAGAAAGAGCTACTTGCCCTCACAGTAGCCACCAGATAAACCATTGAAACCTTACAGGAGCCATAAAAGAAAGTTTACAAGCCTGTACACTCCGTTAAGATTGAAATGTAGAAACTTATTGGCTCACCCCTCACGGTATGCTATACCTCCACACATGACTGCAAAACAGTTTTCCTAGCTACTCCCGAGGCCGGAGTTAGAGAATGCCTTAAGTTCTTAAATTATTTCTTGACTGTGGAAGGAGTGATAGGGCAGGTCAGGGGTTATGTCTTTTAGTGATCTCCAAACGGTTTAATTAATTAAATTAAATTTACTTTATTATTCTGATCATGATAAAATCAATTATTCATTACATATTTAGTTAATTAATTATGTTTGCTCTCATTAACATTTTAAATATTTAATATTTAACCATGTCAAACTTTATTTTGGCACTGCTACCCACATTGATTGGTTTACATGGTAAAATAAAATAAGTCTCCCCCTTTCCAGAATATCGATTACTGTGTACAACTAGTTATAAATTTATTAATGATTAATTATTATATTCAACACATGTAACGCAAATAACAAATTAACTCTTACGTATTTTTACTGTATTTGTAAAAAGCTGAATTTAAAAAAAAACTTATATAATTTAAGGATCCCAGTCCTGATTTAAAATATTTTATATTATTTCCGGGTGGATAAAAAAATATTTGATAAAAGCTTATCCATTGAAAATATTTTAGTTTTAAAAGTGAATTTATTAGTTTCCTCAAATCTAATATGACTGTGTATAAATTTGTGGGACCATAGTTCGATTCCATACTTTATTTAATGTTACATAACGTCCACAATACAATTATCAGTAAAAACTTTGATAAATACTTTGACTGAGAAAATTGTGGTTTACTATGAATTACGTTGATTTTAATTTTTAATAAATTTAATGTATAGTGTTAATTTTTTTTAAAAAAGCTCTGGTTCTACTAAATAAATTCAGGAAATCCAAACAATAAAACTGGCGATCACGTAGGAAAGTATTAATACAATATCAGAGTGAGGAAGTTTAAATACTTTAAAAGCAAGGTGAAGTGTAATTTGGTTTATGACCTTAAAACAATTTACATGATATCTCTGTATTTTAAAGGTTTGGAATGTTTAAGTAAATAAATATTTTAGTTCTATACTGTTTTTAAGAATGTTTGTCTATATCCAAAGATACCTGGAACTTCATAACCGATTGCGGTGCATTTATTTCTATTCATTAGGATGTGTGATAGAGGAAGATTTGGAATACATACAGTTAGGGTTTGATATTCCATTAAAGATACGGCCAAATTTATTTATATCTGTAACTTAGAATCTCTGGAACCACTAAACCGATTGCGGTGCGGTTTTTACTTTTGTACTGAACCAATATCAAGGCAGGTGCTAGCATTATTTGTGTATAATCAGGTGTTTAGATGTGAGTCCCGGTGAAGGACCAGCGGATGGTTTGTATACATTTATGAAATCATATTATTACTGCAGTGTCATTTTTATTATTCGCTAGAGTATTTATCCAAGCATTAATTAACATAATAATTATAATCGGATGTTTTGGTGTGAGTCCCGGTGAAGTGTCAGCTGTATATTTGCATATATTTGTGGAACTACATAATCGGTTGCGTTGTAGTTTTTATTTTTTGGTAAGATATTAATTCAGGCATGTTTTAACGTGATAAATCAGGTGTTTTGAAGTGAGCCTTGAAAAAGTTTCAACCGAATAATTTCTTCATGTTGCATAATATGTATGTTTCATTCTAGCCCATTGTTGTGCTGTTATTTGTATCTGTATGGATTTCATCCATTCAATTTTAGATTTTATATATCACTATGATATGAATGAGAGTCCCCGGTAAGGTGATTGCATTACAAGCGATGACGTAATTTGCCGGTTTGCAGCAAGATGTAATAAATGAGTCCAGTGGTAGCAGAGGTGGTTTGAAACCAATATCTAGTGGAAGTTGAATCAACGCGTTGGGGTTTGTTTCCTTGTGATGTTCCGTTAGGTCTGGCAGTGAAAAGTTTGACGTTCACAATATTCTGAGGATGGTAGACATATTTTTATTTTTATTATAGTACTTTTAAAACCAACTATATCGTTAATCAGGTCTTGGGTGAAGATTAGAACAAATTTAATTTTTAATTGTCAATTGATCATAAAAATAATTGACAATATCCACGTAAACATAAACACTTTGTTCATATGTTATTGCTCTTTAGTTTTACACGTATTATAACTATTCATTGACAAACAAGAATCATAATATTATATCACCTTCACAACTCTTTGTTTGAAGTTTCAGAGATTGTAATGAAACTAAAATTTTCTATATTCAACAACGTTCAAAGAAACGTAGACAATTTATTATATTGCATTTTTTCGTGCTACAACGATAGGGATAATATAGCCAAGAAAAGATGCTAAAATAAATGTATTTATCAAACAAAATTAACAACCACGTCTTACTACCCATATGAGCTATACGAATATTAATACGCTAGTGAGTTATGGTAAAGAAGGTTGAATTGAATGTTGATGTATCCATATTTACATGAAGGAAAGGTTCAAAACAATTTAGGAATAAACACCCTCATTAGGGCTGATTGAGATTCTAGCCCTAACTTCTCCATCATCGACAAACTGAACTTGAATTGCATGATATTTAAACAAATAGAATATCATTCCTTTAGCAACTAATATATTGTTTGCGTTTATATAATAGTTATCACAAAGGCTGACTCCAATTGGCTGGCCTTTATAAGCAAATCTTAATCATCAATATCCATTTTATCAATCCCATACATTACAATGTAGTGGGAAAAAGTTTGTTCATAAGCTCAAGTACAGGTTTCATACCAAGGAAATGGGAAAAATATACTAGTAAAGTCTAATCACCACCCGTATCCTACCCCTATTAGTAAATATTTAAGTATTTATTGACGTACAACTACATTAATTTTTAGGTAAGATTTTCACGAAAAATTAGTTATTTTAAAACCGTATTTAAAAAAAATTACATTTAAACATTTCAAAATTGTTTTTGGCTCTATATTGTGGAATATAACACTTTAAATGTGCTTATTCCGTTTTTTAATGAAGCTATATATTAATATGTAGGTTTAGATAATTCCACATGATGTAGGTTCGGAACCATATAACAGACACACACACACACACACATATATATATATATATAAGCGCCGCACCACACCCATTCGGGTTTTACGCCTGTATACTATTTACTATAATGTGTTAATGCTGAGGAAGGCTCAATTTACAGGAAGTGTGGCCACATTTGCGTAAAGGTTGAGTTGAAAGCCATTTAGGAAAAATATCTCTCAGTGAACCCAACTGGGATCAAACCTGGATCTCCCCGTAATTGTAAGTTTAGTTTATTGAGAGATTAGCGTCCTAGAACATGTTACCACTGAAGTGGCTAAATACTGCTATACGAAATAGTCTTCTTACTAAATGATATATATATATATATATATATATTAGTTTGTTTTGTTTGGCCATATAGTCAGTGCTTATTGGCTGCTGCCGTGAATCGAGTACAGCGAACAATCTTGTTACGTGGTTTAATAGGCCCTGCCTTCACCAAACACACTGTTAGAATTGTCCTCTCCAGCCATGCGTTGTTGATAGTTAAGAGTGTAATTATTCAATTGGATGTTACAGCCTAGGCCTAGGGGAGGTTCTTATATAAAGAAGAGTGAGGAAGACAACAACTTGGATGTTAAGTTAATTTAATCCCTTTTGCCTATGACAAGAGAGTCAAGGCTCGAATCCTGATTGAATTTAATTAGTTGGTATTTCTGAAATGATTTATCGTGCTGTGTATTCCAGTTTATCATGGCGGGGAGGACAAGGTTCGAGTCTTGTTTTAAAAAGTATGCACATGAAATACCTCCTTGTTTTTAAAATAATTATTTATCAATTAAAATTAACTCTATTCTGGTTAATATCTGACTCCATTCTTTCATCGTCGGTTTTTGTATATTTCTTTTACTTTCTTTGCAAATTAAGTTTTTACGTGACTCAAATATATTATTTGTTTCTCTAAATGAGAAAATGTGGCAGCGTGCTTCTAATATTGACATATTAAAAAATGGAACTAAAGTAAATATTATAGATAGTTTCTCTAAATAAAAATATTATAACCACGTTGTATGATTTTACGGTTGCTATTTAGTTTTCTTTGCAACTCTAACTTTACTAAAAAGTTCTTACTAATTAGTTATCTTTCTTGTCTACGATTCAAGGGAGAGGTTTAGGAAATCATGTTTGAACTTAAGTTGGACCTAAAACATAATTTTTTTCGATGGGTTTGCTTTGTAACATTCCAAGAACTACTGTTGGATGTGGTGTATTGTGCGTTCAATAGTAGGCTTTTTTTTTTCACCATCGAGTCTCACCACCCGTTTGGTTCGGACGCCTTCCCCCTCTTTGGTTGCAGCCTTCTGAGAGTGATTTTGTTGAAATAAGTCTAGTATTGTACAAAATAGCTTTACAGAAGTGAAAAAATAAGATTTCTTTGGACACTATATTCAAATTTTAAATACAAATATTTGTTTGTGTGTAATTATAATAATATATTTCTTAATTTTTTTCAAATTTAATTAACCGTCAATTTGTCTAAGGTGGTAACGTGACATCCTCATAATCTAGAATTCAAATGTTCAAATATTAAAAGTTCCATTTCTTTTTTTAATTCATCAAACTGAAATAAACCTTTCATTTAAATTGTATTAATAAGAATATAATTTTGTTAAATATTTTGTATAGAAGTATACAAGGTATTTGAGCATACGTAGATTACCATAATATTCTTATTTAAAAATAATTTAACAAGGTAGTAAATTAAGATCAGTACATTAATTTTGAAATTTTGCATGTAAGTGATTATTTAAAAATTAAATCAACGGGCTTATGACATAAAAATGTACGCTAGCTAATTATTAACTGCATAGTAAAAACATTTAGGTCATACTTACGTTTTAAAAATAGTTTAGAAAATAAAATAATATTTTACTGAATTCAAATTATTAATAAATTTAAATATCATACTCTAGCTAGAATCGATCTTGTGAACTTCTGATCTTCAGACAAGCACGCTACCGAGTGAGATAAAGAACATGTGGAATATGATAAACGTATAACTCATATAACCTGAGAAATTATTGAGACAATAAACTTAGAAATAAAAAATGGCAGATGGTTTCCTAATAAAACCAAAGACATCGTATTACACGTTGCACTCAATATATTACTAGTGTTTTTTTAGTTACGTATCTTGTAGAATGGCGGGTTGTGGCACCCCATCGCTTTAATCCTATAGTACGTCAAGGGTTTACAGTGTTGTCTGATTGAAAACTCATTCGAAAGCGAAACAACGCCACACCATCTTGCATGACAGTAGCAACCTTTCAAAATTAGCTATGTTTGGATACAGCCTGCAATTTGCAAGATCATGAGTAGTGAGTTATTTATTGCAAGCTTCAAAATTAAGAGTCCAGGGGTAGTCAGCATTATTTTCTGTAATATCATTATCCACATTCTATGCTGTTGTCATTTTACGTGTATCTATAGCCAAAAACCTTGAACCTTACCTGACTAATATCCCCTTTCCCCATCGTGGTCAAAAAATAAGCCTATTTGGAGAGTGGAATAGAGTATAAACCAAGTTATTCAAATTTTAGTAACAATTGAAGTTTACTGATATAACCCATTTATTTGTTTTCTGATGTAAGAGATTTTATTTGATTTAATATACGCTCACCTTAAGGGTGGAACTTAAAATGACTGCCTATCATTAGTGTAGCGAGTTGGTCAACTCTGCCCTACTTGACAAACAATACCTGTCTCGCGAAGTGTTAGGCTGGGGAGTAGAACTGCCTGGCTAGTCACTAGTCTGACGTCACTTATTTTTACAGCTCAAACCTTTCAAGATCTAGAGCCCTGGACTGGGTGAATCACGGTCTAGTGTACTTAAGGAGGTTTTTATTAAATAATTTCATACTATAATCAAATCTAACCTAATCACATGCGGGTAGGTTTGCTAGTAATACTACATTACTTCTAATTCCCATTGTATATCTAAACTTGAAATAATAAAATAATAGGAAGAAGAAAAAATATTTGTCCTTCAATATCTTTACATTATTTATACTTAAATAACTACTTTAGGAATGAACGAAAATTAATGGTTTAAGTTACTACTAATTATTCATAGCAACATGCAGTCTAATTGATTTAGTTCAGTCATTGTTATAAATCAATTTAAGATGCTCATAAACGACAAAAATACAACCTACAAGGAAATAAAACATTGTTGGTATGCAATTTTTTTAAACTGTAATAATATAACTATTAAAATTAAGATAGGATTAAAAATAATAAACACGCGTAAGTATCACTCAAAGTCACAACTCATTTTTTGGGTTCCGTACCAAGAATGAAACCCTTATGAAAAACTCACGTTTTTGGTCTTACACATAACTCAACATTTGAACGCTTAGACATATAGAGCCAAAGCTTGGGTTGCAATTAAGTGCTAGCATGCCCACATGAAATGGGTTGGTAACAATTTTGAAAAAAGACGAATAACGGAATTTGTGAGTCATTAAGAGTAAGTTTATGTTTTATTATTATTATTATTATTATTATTTTTACCCAATTAAGCGAGGTATTTTTGAAAAGCTTTTACCGTGAGGTTTCATATATATATTAATATAATAGTATACATATGTTGTCATTTTTTTTGAAGAAAGTCTCATAAACGGAATTTTAAAAATGATGGGAAAATACTTTTAAAAAGAGATATTTAAAAACATATGTTTTTACAGTATAAGTTATTTTATTAACATGTAAATAAATGTTTTAGAAATATTTACATATTTCTCTCAATCAGTAAATTTACTCATTAATGCCACGTGCCGACAACTTTCGATGGAGTAGGACCACATAGACGAGAAGTATATGGTGAGCCTAGGTACAAATCCAAATAACCTTCACCAGGTGCACACTTGATCTATAATAATGGGGGCCAATGAAATGTGACATTGTGTGACAAGGGACCGGGGGGGGGGAGGGGCAAAAGCTTTGTGACGTCACATGTTAAAATCTAAAATACTAAAATGCGAAATTTATATGTAAGCCAAAAACTTAAAAAATATTACTAGCTCGATCTATATTTATAAGGCTTTTGTAGGTTTTGTATCGTTTATTAACGATATTAATCGTTTATCGTTCTTTAATTGGTCTTTTGTTTTGTCCGTTATCTAAAATATTCGATTTTATTTTAATTTTATTAAAAATTATTTTTAATTTGAATAATTTTTTTGTGTGGAAAATCTGCTGTTTTAATTTAATTACTTCTAAATATAAAATTGAAAAATATGTGACGTCACTCCAGGGGGAGGGGGTTTCACAAGTGTGACCACCTGTGACAAGGACGGGGGGATTGTGGGGGGAGTCAAAAAACCATAAAATTTGTGTGACGTAATTTATGGATGGCCCCTTATCTGTATGTTAAATAAATCTGTAAATCGTGCTCTTGTAAGATTCTTGGTTTAGAAAGCATTTATAATAATCATAATAATAGGTTAAACAATAATTATTTGAGGAGTATGATATTTTAAAATATAAGTACGTGTATTAGTGCAGACTACAAAATCCATAATTTATTTGGTTTTAAATTAACTTGGAAGGAGTAATAACCGTTGGCTTACTGCAAAGCATAAATGTTTAGAAGATTTATGAATGCTAACTGCATTAGAAACCTTCAGTATTTTGCTAGTGCATTACTTGACAAAGTGAATTATGTGATCCAACCCTCCTTTTAGACAAGCGCCATTTAACTACTATACGCTATACGCGGACATTCACGGCCATCTAGCACAAACAGAACGAACTATTTATTAATTAATATGTTAGAGTGCCAGGAAAAAATTTCATTGTTTCTCAAATAATCTACTTATAGTCAATCATAAATCAATAGGACAAGGAAAGCGTATGCAAAGCAATTGCATACACATTCTTGATGAAAGTTGGTACTTTTTTTTCCTCACCGCGTCTTAGTACCCGTTCTGGTAATACGCCTAAGTACTAACTACTTTAATGGGTTAGCATTTGCAAGGGTTGAATTTAGAGGAAGTAAACCCACATTTGAGTGAAGGGAGATTTAAAAACAATTTAGGAAAAACCACACCAGTTCACTCGAGCGAGATTCTAACCTAAATCTCCCCGTCTACATCAGTCTAGCTCAACAGTAAACTAATGCGTTAGCTAACTACACCATCGAGGCAGGTCTGAGAGTTGTTGATAATCTCATTGTAGTAAAATATTATTGATTGAACTTAAAAATAAAACCCCAAATTAATAATAGATTATAGACCAGTGTGATATCTGTTCGAAACACACACAAAATAAAATATTTTATATTTTATATTGAACATAACTACAAAGTAGAATAAAAATTCTAGGAAATACGGTAAATAATTTATATTCTTCTGCATAGATAGCTATGTGAACAAATATTTTCTCATATGATCCATTTTCAGTGATGGATGAAACAGGGTTCTAGTCCTAGCCAGGAATAGTGAAGCACGTTTTCCTAATTTGTTTCCAAATTACCTCCAAGCAAATGTAGTTACATACTCTTTAATTTGTATCTTTTTCATCACTAGCCCACAGTAATTATTTTAGGCATGTAGCCCAGATGAGTAGTAAAGGTGTTTGAAATAGGTACTATTGTGTTATATATAAATATTATCCTATAGCTAACTCTGGATTATATTATCCCCTTCGTGGAAGAACGGAACTTCACCTACCGGCTGACCCACAAACTATATTATAGCTAGGCCTGTCCATATTTACAGGGGCTCATAGCAAAATACCTAGTTAAACTACTGTTAAAACCTGCCTGGATATAAAAAAATACATAATTGAAAAAAAAATTCACTGAAATCGCTAATATGGTTATAAATATCCTAGATAAAACACACACAACTTCCATCCGAAACTTTAACAGGGGCTTATACTCCAAAACCTAAGTCTATCATGCTACAATTTGCCTGGTTGATATCCCCCAGAATATAATTAACTACAGAATCAGTTAGCTGTTCCAGAGATATACACAATTATCTGGCTGGTCCTTCACTGAGACTCACAACATAAAATATGATTATATCATGCTAAAACATGCTAGGATAAATATTCTAAAATAAACAAACTATATCGCAATCGGTTAAGTAAATCCATATATATATATATAAATAAATATATATATATATATATATCTGTATATATATATACTTTTGTAATATATCCAACCGACACTTTACCAGGACTCACACCAAAACATCCGATTATAATTATTATACTAAGAAATACCTAGATAAATACTATAGAGAATAATAAAAACTACCCCACAGTAATTATGTGGTTTCATAAATGTATACAAACAATCGGCTGGTCCTTCACCGGGACTCGCACCAAAACACCTGATTATACACAAATAATGCTAACACCTGTCTGTATATTGGTTCAGTACAAAAGTAAAAACTACACTGCAATCGGTTAAGTAGTTCCAGAGATCCTTTGTTACAGATGTAAATAAATTTGACCGTATCTTTAAAGGAAAATCAAATCATAACTGTATGTATACGAAATCCTCCTCTAGCACACATCCTAATGAATGGAAATAAAAGCACCGCAATCGGCTATGAATTTCAAGGTATAGACAAATATTATTAAAAATAGTACAGAGCTATAATATTTTTTTACTTAAAGATATTTACATTCCAAACCTTAAAAATTCAGATATATCATGTAAAGTGTTTTTAAGCTATTAAACCAAAATATACAATATTTCTTTCTCCTTGATTTTAAATTATCTAAAACTCTTCACTCTGATATTGTATTAATACTTGCCTACAACATGGCCAGTTTTAATGTTTGGATTTCCAGAATTGATCTAGTAGAAAAACAGGTTTGAAAAAAAGAACACATTTAACATTATACATTAAATTTATTACAAAATTATAATCGACGTAAGTCTAATAAACCACATCTTTTCTCAATCAAAGTATTTATTAAAGCTTTTTACTAATAATTATCTTGTGGTCATTATGGTTACATTAAATAAAGTATGGAATCGAACTAAGGTTCCAAAAAGTTATACACAGTCATATTATCTTTTGAAGAAACTAATAAATTCACTTTTATAACTAAAATATGTTCAATGGATACGCTTTTATCAAATATGTTTTTATCCACCCGGAAATAATATAAAACATTTTAAATCAGGTTTGGGATCCTTAAATTATATAAGTTTTTTTAATTCCGCTTCTTACAAATAAAGTAAAAATCTTTTAGAGTTAATTTTTTATTTGTCTTACATGTATGGAATATAATAATTAATCATTAATACATTTATAACAATCTGTGCACAGTAATGAATATTCTGGAAAGGGGGAGACTTGCTTTACGTTACCATATAAAACCAATAAATGTGGGTAGCAGTGCCAAAATAACGTTTGGTGGGGTTAAATATTTAATGGCTAAAAAACTGCCAGCCCGTATATGAATGAGAACAAAACATAATTAATTAACTAAGTATGTAACTAATAATTGATTTTATCATGTGCAGAACAATAAATTAAAAATTCATTACTAAATCAAACCATTTGGGCCTAGACATAACCCCTTCCCAATACTCCTTCCCAGCAATCAAGAAATAATCTAAGGACTTAAGGCCTTTTGGCCTTAGGTGTAGCTAGGTAAACTATTTTGCAGTCATGTGTGGAGGTATTGCATACCGCGAGAGCTGAACCAATAAGTTGCTACCTTTCAACCTCGACGGAGTGTAGATGAGAGCCACTAGAGAGAGTGATAAATCCGTACAGGAGTCAGTAATGAGAGTGGTTAACCCACACGAGAACCAAAATTGAGAGTGGTACACCATTACAGGAGCCGTTAATAGAAGTCACAAGCCCTCACAAGAGTCAATATTGAGAGCTAGACGTCCTTAAAGGAGCTTATAGTAAGATCTACAGGCCCTCCCTGGAGCCAGTAGGGAGTTCTACAAGCCCTTACAAGAGCCAGTATGGGGATCTACAAGCCCTCACTAGAACCAGTAGGGAGAGCTACAAGCCCTTAAAAGAGCCAGTATGGAGAGCTACAAGCTATAACAGGAACTACTAGAAAATTTCCAAGTTGAAATTGATAAAGCTAGGTTATTATTCAGTATTATAATACTTGCAACTCCTCTTCTAATTATTATCTGGGGTGAAATCTCACTCATCTCCAGGCTCTTAGCTCTCTCTTATTATTATAATTACTTGCAGACATTATTTATTACGACGCGAGGGAAGGATGAAGAGAAAATGTGGCATAAATGGGAGAGCTGAGTGCCTTTGTGCCAGGGGATGGCCCTTATAGAAAAGTATTAGTTCAAGGGTGACCTAATTCAAGGTTGAAGATATGTGGTGTAGGTAGGATTACAGCGGTTCAATCAATACTATTGTTATTTCTTCCATATAAGATGCTCACACCTATTTTCATCTATTTAAAACTGGCATATTTACATTCAGATGGCCTTGGGAAGTAATGTATCCATTTGTCCCTGAAAACCCCTAATTTATTCATAAACTGATTGTAATGTGATTCATATACTCTCCTCGAGTGTTCACTAAAAACGCTAAACGTTGAAGCTCAATAAAGATGACAACTAACTTTTAAAATAGATTAAACTCTCCAAACTGATATTAGTATACTCCGCCAATCTTTGAAAACTAGTGTGTCGGTCGTCAGATTGGAGCCGCTAGATCCACGTTTACGCACTCATACATCAAGCCATGTCTCCTTTTATGGCTTTAAAATAAATCTGGTAGACTGTTTTAAATTAAGATTACGCTACGTTTATTGTGTGCGATATCAAACTTGTCAATCCAGCCCGTGGTTCAAGTACAAACTGACCATGCGTGTTGGGTTGCCTGTTGTGTTACCTACCCTCTGGGTGACGACACTTCACGCGGGACAAGATGGCGATACCACACAAATGAGCAACGCTACGCTCTAATTGAGAGGCAGTGTTGCCAAATTTATGGTTTCCTTATCATATATTTAAACAAAATCAATTATAATTTTTGAGCAAATTTTGTCACTTTTTTCCTAAATTTAAAATTATTTTACACCCTTTTCTATTTTTATATTTATTCATGGCATTCCAAATGTGACCCGCATGGTATGTATTAATTATTCTATTCAATATTATGAGATATACAAGGACGAAGAGTAAAAAAACCTCACGTCACCCTATACACATCGACCCTTATTATTGCAGAGGAAAAATGAAACTTAAAATAAAATGTTTTATTAAAGAAATGTAAAAACATATTCGTCTAGAAACCTCCTCTCTTTTAAATCTTGAAACCAGCAGACACGCTATGTCTGATATCCCAGTAGACATAATTGCTGATGACTTTGATAAATATTTTAATTATGTAGCCAATTAATCTGAGCCTGGATCACACGAGCCAAGTACAGTTTTTTATGCTGATACCCACTCCCTGCAATGTGGCAATATAATTCCCTTTGATCTCGCCAAGGCAGTAGAAAACAAGTTCATCCAGGAACGTCACGGAAAATAGAATGGCAATTTTTGTGATATTAAATACGCGACAGGCTCATTAATTTTTCAGTCTAGATATTTAACCTTCGACAAAATCATTAATTATTCCTTGAAATTTACATGTTTGCTTGTACTCGAGTATATTTTTAGCACCGCGTCTTAATACCCGTTTTAGATTATACGCCTCTGTATTAATAACAATATAGGGGGTTAGGGATGAGTAAGGTTGATATTTGAGCAAATGTACCTACATTTGCTTGGAGGGAGAGAGAGTGGGAACACATTTAGGGAAAACCACCCTCAGTACACCTGACTGGAATCGAACCAAAGTCTCCTTATCTTCATAGTCTAGTCCATTGAGAGAGTGATGCCTTATATCATGCGGCCCCAAAAGTGGTTACTTGAGTATTAGGCCATTTAAAATCAGGGGAACTGTATGTAAATGTCCTCAATACATTATCCTCCATAGTCAATAGGTTGGTTCTGATGGACCGATTAGAAAACTGAACTTTCTCTTACCTGAATTTATTCCTCAATCTGGGACAGTAATAGTCCTAGCTTGACTAATATCCTTCTTTAATTTATCTTAACTTCATATTTGTGTTGTAGCAGGTCTTGCATAACCATCAATTTTAAGATGCGAGTCGATTTTTAAAATTCAAAATTGATTCTCTACATTTTTATATGTATTAACTTTTTATTTGAATAATATTCATAGTTAATTGTAGTAAGGAGAGAATAAACCACAAATACAAGGAAAGAAACTTGCGTTGTGATAGGAAATGAATTGATATTTTGCACACACACAAAAACAACACTTTACGTAAGGTTGAATAATTAATGTATTATAACAATTAATATATTTATTGTAGATAAATTATTCAAAAATGATAGAAGTTGATAAAAAATTAGTTATCAACTATATTTATTAGCACCTTGTGAACTCCGAATCAGTTATCATTCACCTGTAATCACGGCACAAGAATTCCAAGAAACTACCGAGCATACTGAGATTCCAACCAAACTTGTATATAAGAAGTTGGACAGTGAGACCTTCTCGGTCATTTGATAGTTAACAAAATATATTGTGTCGTTTGTTTCTTACTTACCGCCCTACATATTCACGCGTAGTTATACACATGGAGTAGGGATGAGGGAGGTTAAATTTAAAGAACACAAACAAAAATCTATATGATTGGAGAGTGGAAAACCTTTTAAGAAAACCCATCCTAAATCAGAGTTGCCACTATTTTCTTACTACAAAAGTTTTCATGGTTTTCTAACATGAATTCTCATGAATTCTCAGTTTTTATAGACACCTTGGTTTGAAGAAAAGAGTAATAAAATTTAATTTTTCATCAAACTGACTAATATAAAGTTATAGAACTTACATTTAAAATAATATGATTTAATATTGATGAGAAAATACATATATTTTCGCTTCGCAGCCTTTGGGATAATTAGAATGTTTGAATCGGCGTTCTCGATTCTAGTTAATTTTTTTGTCAATCCAAAGACCTATTAATTTAAGCTTTCAATTAAATGTCCCAAATTAACAAATATAACAGTATTTTTACTAAATTTGGAAAAATTCCTGATGTTTTCCAGGTTTTTCTCATGCACCAAAAACTATCTGTGTTTTTCCGGCTCTGTCGGTTTCCCACGGGCGTGGCAGCCCTGTTGTAACACATATCAAAATTCAAATCTCGACGCCTACGTCACCAACCAAACACACTAAATGAGGTTAAACTTTAGTACAATTGCTCACCAATGTCGCTAAAATATGCTGTCACTATGATAATTAAATATCCAAGATATTTAAGCCCCCCCTTTTTTTTACATTATTTCACTATTTAATAGTATCCATTTTACTTTAAGTGTGAAAAAAGTGAGTTATTGAATGGGCTTTAGTAACACTTACCTGTTCTCTAGAAACCACTAATGCAAAACGGACATTTGAACAATCTCTAAACGAGCATAAATTATTCACCCATGAACAATCAAACTCGGAGATTTACTAGAGTTACACCATTATCTTTATATACTACAACCTACATTTACTCAAATTCTTAATCTTAAACAATTGTATCCACTACATTTTCCCCGCTGCGAGTTATTATCTGTAAATTGTAGTTGGTAATTTAAAAATAGTGGTAGAGTGTCATTCTAGGTTTTTCCTTTCATTACAGATGAAAAAATACTACAAAAAATATTCCTCAAATCATCCAATTTAACAAATATATCTTGTAATAATATCAATATTGCATAGTGGCCTCACTTTCCAAAGGAACATAATATAACGAAACTGCTATTTATATTCGAAAAGTCAAAGTGACTACGAACCGACTAGTAAAATAAATATTGTAGCTACGAGTTATTACTCTCGACCTTCCCCATCGTGAAGGCCTTGGGAGCAGTACGTAACACTATCAGCTCTAAAACGAAAAGCCAACATATTGTCCTCTTGTTTCATCCCGTGACGACATGTTGCTGCTACATGCCATCATGTACGTAACACCCTCGAGAAAACCACATTATTGGTTAAATGACGCTCTTCAAGTTATGGAGCTGTAGATTAAACATAACTTATTATATTAGTTTTTCTCAGTGGTACAGCCTTGTTCCAGCAGCCAGCGGCCATAAAAATTCATGTGTACCTTGATTTTGGTTGGAAAAATAGTAGATAAAATTTAAACAAATTTCTTTGCTCCCAATATTGATAACATTTTACTATATTGTTTGTTTAGGTATTGATAATGTCTAACAAAAGTGACAGCTGCAGATGTCTGAATGTATTAACATTGTTTTAGTAACTTTAATATCCAACTTCTACTGTTCTTCTTGCCGAAATCATATTAAAGCTAACTGATTAGTGTCCCAGAACTACATACATAAATATATAAAAAACATACTGCTTACTGTTCCAGAGATACGTTCTGTGTATCGTTACAGACCTATTACTGTTCCAGAGCTACGTTCTGTGTATCGTTACAGACCTATTACTGTTCCAGAGCTATGTTCTGTGTATCGTTACAGACCTATTACTGTTCCAGAGCTACGTTCTGTGTATCGTTACAGACCTATTACTGTTCCAGAGCTACGTTCTATGTATCGTTACAGACCTATTACTGTTCCAGAGCTACGTTCTGTGTATCGTTACAGACCTATTACTGTTCCACAAGTAGTACATTCTGAGAAGCGTACTGATTGCTTACTGTTCCATGTGGCGTAAAGATTACTTACTGATCCAGGCCTTTCTTATTGGTAGCGTATAGATGGTTTACTCTTCCAAAACCACGTTCTATTTATTATAAATAATGCTTACTCTTCCATAAACACTTTCTATATGTCGTACATATTTGAAATATGCAAATAAAACCTCAATCTACGTTTCGATTACATTTCAATTTGATGTCTGAAAGGCTTAGGTGATACAGTATCACGTTTTATTGACTTGAAGTCAAGGGTTGGATCCTAAAAGACTAAGAATTATCATTTATAATTTCATCTGGTTGCTTTATTGATGAATACTGCAGTCTCTTATATATTCACTGTCCTCCTGCTGGTTCCTAAAGTAAGATAGCCTATGTCACCTATAACCCAAGCTGACCGTAATGAGTTTGGTCGCTTATTATTTATTAGACCCGGAGTTAAAGTGTAAATCCTGTCAGGGTCTATAATTGGATTGATATGAGTGTACATTGTAATTATCAGAAGACTCGAAAGTCACACTCCCCGTCGTAGATTTAGACGAAGATTGTAATCAAATTAATAGCCGCGTCTCCACTGCAATAATTAGAGCTTAGCCTAACTTCTGACAGAGAATGTTCGTCCGTGTGTGATTGTGATTGTTGTGTGTGATTGTCATCGGCTTTTCTCTGATTGGTTGATGGCTGTGTAATGTTCCCGACTGACGCGCATTCTGCCGTGAAACTGGGGAATTAACGAGGTTGCGCCGGGTAACAAAGGTTTTCATGTGAAAAGAGGACTTGGGCCACGAGAAAAGAAAGGGGGAGGGAGGGGTGGCAGGTTTGGGTTAGTGAGGGATTGGAAAACTCTTTATATAAGACTTCTACTTCCATAAGCGCAAATAAGCTTGTTTGGTAAAAGGAGATTAGAGGGTGTTATTCAAAATAAAATGTTTAGGCTTTCTGTGTGTGTTTTTATATCCTAGTTATTTAATAAATAACAGCTTGAATCATATAATACGATTTTTTAGATCCGTATTTAAAGCCAAACGTAAAAAAATACACATACAAATGTCCTGTTCATAAAAGAGAAAAAATATAGCTTAAAAACTCAAACAAATGCCTAAGCTTCAAAGGGATATATTTTCTCTTTGATATTGCATTTTATGTGTCGTGAGAGGAACGTATCACATGATAAATACAGATTTTAGGTTTTAAAAAAACCTGACCATATCCTGGCCTTTTTTTGATTTAGTTGCTAGTTTTTTTTAACTGACACCCTTTAAACTAAAGAAAATAGTCCACTAAACACACAAACTCATAAGAATAATGTTTTTATAATATAATGTCAACTGAAGTAAGTTTGGGTTTCAACCAAATTGAAAAAGTATGTATTCATAGGGAAAGTAGGAAAGGAACATGTACGATTATTCAGCAGTAACAATGACGATACAATTCATTAGACAAGTGTTCACATCTCTATTGGTGTTGTAAGAAAAATTTAAGCATTGACAACGGCTTCAAAAGATCAACAGTAATAATTTCTTATTCTTACAATCCTCGATGTCTATTTCAGAACTTCCAGTCACTACATACTCAAAGTATCACAGGAGCTCTCAGTTCTATAATACACATGTCAAATTTGTTGGTTTCAAAAGGCCCCAAACGACCTCAAGAAAGTTCACAAAATATTAAACACAATTTTTTATAGCCAATCTTTAAAGTATCTAAATGACCACAAGAATGTTCACCAATAAATCATCAATAAATCAGCATTTTCCGTTTCTGAAGGCTTTTAGTGGCCACAAGAATGCTCACCAGTCAATAATCCACAAATCAGCGTTGTTGGTCTCTAAATTATCTAAAAGGTCTCAAGAGAGTTCACAAGTCCATTACACTTAAATCTATATTACCATTATCTAAATGACTACAAGAAAGTTTACCAATCAATCATATACAAATCTGTATTGCCAGTCTCTAAATGACTACAAGAGAGTTTACCAGTCAATCAACCACCAATCTGTATTGCCAGTCTCTAAATGACTACAAGAGAGTCTACCAGTCAATCAACCACCAATCTGTATTTCCAGTCTCTAAATGAATACAAGAGAGTTTACCAGTCAATCATCCACCAATCTGTATTGCCAGTCTCTAAATGACTACAAGAGAGTCTACCAGTCAATCAACAACCAATCTGTATTTCCAGTCACTAAATGACTAAAATAGAGTCTACCAGTCAATCATCCAAAAATTTGTATTGCCAGTCTCTAAATGATTACAAGAAAGTTTACCAGTAAATCATTCACAAATAAATATTATCGGTCTATAAAGGTTTTAAGTTACCTTAAGAAAGTTTACAACCATTGTTGGTCTTTACAGAATTTAAATGACCACAATAAATTCTAGAGGTGGCGCTCCTATTCGGAAACATATACCAGGAGTATAAGATACTCATAATGTGCATTTCTATAGAAAAAAGGACTACAAGTAGTTTCAGACCAAGGACAATCTCATTTTCTAAGAATACCACTAATTAAATGATTAACTTAAAATCAGAAGGCTGGAAAAAGTTTAACTAAGTTTAACATAGCTAATAATAAATCAGTGGAAACTGTCAACAATGCAATGTCACCAATTTGTGCGACATCGAGTGTATATGTTCTTCTTTTTAAGTAATTTGATCACACATAAATATTTTCAGCTTGGCTCTGACGCCTTTAAGTTTGAAACCTACTCAGGTTTTACAAAAATTCATATTATTACACTCCCTCCCCAATCTTCTCATGTATATTGTGGTATAGATTATTTAGCCTATATTATTTTAAATTGCTTGTTTATATGGACTAAGTGGTCAATTCCAAAGCTATGTACAGAGCAGTACCAGTGTTAGATAGGCATAGGCCTATATTCGGATTGTCTTTTTTTCTTACTAACGTCGTTAACCCGTTCATGTTATGTATGGCCCATGTAAGCTACAAATTTGTTAGGGATTAGGAAGGTTGAATTTAGAGGAAATGTGCCCAAATTTGTTTTGAGAGAGAGAATGTAAAACCCTTAAGGAAAAACCACCCTCAGTAAACCCGGCTGAGATTGAGCCAGGATCTCCCCATCTTCGGTAAGTTAATCTATTGCCAAAGTAGCACCTTAGACCGTGAGTCCACTGAAGTTGGTATGTTTGTCCTCTTGAAGGTGATATATATAAAACAGGCCTGTGTGTGTGTGTTTGAATATATATATATATATATATATATATATATATATATTTAAATACAGTTTATATTATTTTATAAGGATTCGTGTAATATTCCGTACCTCAATTCATATTATAAAAGGCAGACTCGCAATTCTATTTAATTTTATTTGTTTGTATTTGGCCCACGAGATGAACATTTAAGTAAAATTTTGCCCGTTTAACTAAAGGCTTGGATCAAATTGGTCTATCTAGATAACTATCTTTGATGTTATCGTTAGTACTCCTGACATTGATTTGGGACGTAGAGAGTTCAAGTCCAACGAAAACCTGTGGGAAGAAAAATGTTTGAGGAGGTGGGGGGTTAGGGGGGTTATATCCTCTTTTCGGGAAAAAACGGTTGAACAGGTCGAATCTCAGTTCTTATCTGGTTATTATACTATACATTTATTATGTTACTTTAGAGGAAATGTGCCAGCATTTATGCGGAGAAAGAGAGAGAGAGAGTGGGAAACCGTTTAGAAAAACCACCATCAGTACACCAGACCATAATTCGAACCCCAACCACCCCGTCACCAGCAATCCAGTCTAGTGCGAGAATAACGCATTAAGCCATGCAACCACTGATGCGAGTTGCATAAAATTCATCCTCTTTGTCTGGTCTAAGATTATGTCATAGTTTGTTACGGATAGAGGGAGACATGACACCTGTCTCAGATTATGAATGTATTTCAATCTGAACGGAACACGAATTTCAATCGAGAGCAAAGTTTGGACAAGAAACCAAGTTGAGGAAACTCTCATTTTCCTTTCACACTCCAAACTAGTTTCGGAAAAGATGATTGCGTGGAGAAGTTCATTCCTCAACTCGTCACAAGTAGATTTATGACGAATACTAAATGGTAACAGATTGGAAGGGGGTGGCACTTGTAAATGGTAGGAGGGGGGGGGAGTTTAAAGGGTTAACATCAAGAGATGTCACAGCTGGGATGAAATATTCACAAACAGAATATGTAAGTGGTGTCGGTCTAGAAGGAATGCAATTTGTCTCAACAGTGTTCCAGACTCTGAGCATGACACTGGTACAGTCAGATATGAGAGACCTCGACTGTACTTTAAATAGTTTAAATGGTTTAGTATTAGTGTTCATAACATTGACCAGTCAAAGTTCAGAGTTCGAGGTTCTGGTCATGCCATTTGTGAACATATCTCTCAACATGCTTTCACTCCGCCCCTTGAAACAATTACCAATGCCAGCCTGAACCGAGTCAAGTTTATTCATCTCTTGGGAAAACTTGTAATTAGCCTCCGCTCTACTTCTCCTCCTTCTTCATGGTAATGTCCCCCTTCCCCCGACCATACAAACATTGCTTGTTAGTCGCTTACCTCGTCTGTCTGTTTGACTTGGTTCCTTGTTTACGTAACACATTTGACAACGTACAAGAAAGTTTGTGTCTTACCACGACGAGCGTATTTTGGATCAGGTCAGGCGTGGTAGGGACCTACTAAGGAAAGGAAGTAGAGAGGGAAGATTGAGTTAATTGGGGAGTATCTATCAAAAGAGGTATTCCTCCCCTTCTCCCATCCCCCCCATTACTACTTCAAAGATGGTTCCCGCCTCGTTGCCTTGCACTGATTGCGTCCCCCCCCCCCTCCTTAGCCCTGTGCTCCAACACTACCAGCACCCGCCTTCCTATCCCCTACACACCCCGCTTTGAGTCGTGGTGACGTGGACAGAATTAATATTCACGAGACTTGTATAGTTGGATGCAAGTCTATATTTCGTATTTAGGATCCTAAGACACCATCGCATGTACAGCACTTGATTGATTCTGTGGACCGGGGCTCGAACTCTTACCGGTTGGAAGTGATAAGTTATCTTCCCCTCTCTAGATGAATGATGCAACATTGTATTAGTATGCAACATCCTGATATTATGTTTCCCTGGCCCGGAGGTGTAAGTCCCTGCTAGCCAACACACACACGGGCCAGACTGTACTCATAGCAATAATAATATTAAATAATTATTATCATGTCTCCATCCAACATTAACACACTAATTCCTACATACATTTACTTGAATATATCTAGATTTTAGTTGTCTTACAAGGAGTCATTTGCATACAGAGATCCCTTTTTACCAACCTCTAGTCACCTCGACCCTGAATGCACTCACATCCCAATCCGTACTTAATTTTAGTACAGATTTGAACCCCCACGACCCTACTCCCAGAGCGGGTGTAGCTACGCTGTAATTAATATTTCCTCACTACATAATCAGATAATAACTAATGTGTATAATGTCATGTTATGATTATTTGATTGCTTGAAATCCAGTGGATACGTTTCAATCTAACTTTACAATCACATAGCGCACCATTCGAACTCCTCTGTCTAATATATATCACCACCATGATCCCCCAGAACTTCATCCCGTTATCAGAGAGGCTCAAACTTTGTCAAAGAGCACCCACTCGATTTAATAACTCAGAAAGTAAGATAAAATAGACCAAACAAATGACGTTTTTGATGCTAGAATCACTACATTGAACGAGACAAGATTATACATGCATGGTATGTATAACCTCAAGAGTAAACCCCTGGAAGACCAATATAAATCCGAGCCTTGTGATAAGGTAATGAGGAAATATTGACCAGGAAATCCCAAATTCAATAGGAGACACCAAGAAGGCCAAAAATATAAATACAGACAGTTTTATCCCTCAAATATTAGGATTAGTAGCTTCTCTTCCTTTCCCATCTATCTCTCGGCGTGCAGGGAGAGATTTTTTTCTTCAAATGTTATTTAGAATCAATTTTGTAGTTGCTCAGTTCTACGAGCAAAATCAATTTTTTTTTTCACCCCGAAATTATTGGTCACCAGTTCCTTCCTTCCTCTTTCTATCTTTAGGACTTTCCAACGGGTAGATGAAGAACTCCAGTGTGAGAGTGAGATAAAGATAAAACTAAAAGTTCCTAGTTTGGGCTGGAAAAGTTTCAATTGCTCCATTAGGAGCATCTCAGTCTGACTCCCGAATGACGTGAGGGACGCAAGCTCACACTCGGCCCAAACAAATTTGTTTTAGTAAAACAAAGAAAAAAGAGAGAGGCATTATCTAAACAGCCTCCCCGACCTACTTCGGAATGACAAGTGCTTTATTTATTTTATTCTTCTCTAAAATGGGCTCAAAATTGTTGTATGTTTTGGACTTCAACGAATTCCCCGGCTAGTTTTTGAAAGACCTATTTTAAACCATCAGCTGTATCAGTGTAAAAAAACCTCATTCCTCAAAATGTACAATTGCTACCACAAAACAATAACCCACACTGGCGGACATGCAGACTATGATGTCAAGCATTGTATAGTCTGGTTTGTCAGATCTTGAAGAGGTTTGGGTTCAAATCCCTGTCGAGAGACCTGAGGTGGCTCTCCTACATGGTTTTTATCATTATTCCATGCCAATAGATACTGACCATATTTTTAAACATTCTATTTTATTATATACACTTTATTCTATCTTGTCCCATTCAAAGAACTCATGCTAAACAATTCATTAATAAAACATGTGAAGCGACCATTACATGTTCCTGAAGGAAGTCCAAAGCTATTACTACACTCTACTCGGCCTGTTCAGTTGAAATCATTTAGCTTATTAAACAGGATAACATATATTACAAGGCGAATATATCAACCAATATTTTTTATCACCGCGTCCTACTGCTTGTTTGGGTTATACGCTTATATACTAATTACGCGTGTGGTTTTAAGGATTATGAAGGTTATATATAGGAGTTTACCCCCATTTGTTTGGTTGGATAGAGGAAAACCATTATGGAAAAAAACACCTCAGAACACCCGATCGATATTTGAACATAAATATCCCCACCATCGACAGTATTGTCCACTGTGGGCGTATCACCTTAGACTATGCAGCTACGGAAGTGGGTATAAAGTAATTCCTACATCTATTTATTCTTTATAATTTAGTGCAAGGGAAAGGAAGAGTATAACCCGAACGGGTAGTAAGACGTGGTGCTAGATAATAATAATAATAATAATAATAATAATAATATCGCAAGGGAAAACAATTTCTCAATGACGAACTGTCAATCAGACTCAAGAATCAAATCGGGGATTACAAAAGCAGTAAGTTAACACATTGTAAACTGTGATAAATTGGCGGTTATTTAGCCCTAGCTGTGGACGGGATCGTGGAGCGTTGGGACTTTGACGGACGTTTTTAATTTCCTTCGTAAGACATCGTGCCCAGCCAACCAAAGTCACCCCTTCCCCCAGGCAACTCACGTTTCCTCATATTTCAAATGGTGCAACAAGTTCTTTGAGGAGTACTCACTTCAAAGTTAACTCAAATATTATCCCTCCTCCCAGTCAACACTTTACAACTGTTGTAAAGAGAAATGTTAATCTAGTCTCCAAGCAGATTCTCTCACTTCAGCCTTAAACACCGGATAGTCTTATAGAGAAAGCGAAAGGGAGAAGCTTTCTCCTAAATTGAGTTAACGAGGTTTAGTAAACCAAGTTTTACTCACAGGAACAACTAGCTTGCACATACGCTTGCATACCTTTTCAATGAGAAACCCAATTAACTTTTGAACCATGGATATACGATGATAAATGAAAACTTCAGCTCTCAAGTAAAATAATATATTTAATGGTGAAATAAACATTCGGGAAGATCCCTCAGACATTTGTTTCAATATTTATTAAGAGTTGTAAATATCTATTAAACGTATTATCACCACCCGATCTAGCATACGTCAATGGATTTCTTTCATTTTCTTTGACTAATCCTGGGACTTATTCATTCTACAAGGTGGAAAATAGTTCAACAAAATATTTAAATCATCTATTTTCTTTAAAGAAAATCTCTTACAGTTATATATTTTTAAAATATTTAGAATAATAGTACAATGAGGACTGTCCTAAGCATTTTAAAGGCCCTGTCCCTCACTGTTTGAGGTCCACCCTTTTTCTAGATAGACCATATTTCTTATAACATTTGTTGCATAGATTTTAACACTTTAAATTGTTTACATTAATTATTTAGGTGATAGGTGGTTAAAGGCTTTAAGAACTACTTCAAAAATTGAAACACTGAAAAAAAAAACCTGAAATTTTATAATTTTATATAAGTACGTCAATCACAACGACGTGTTTTTTTTTCAATGATCGTTTTTCATTTTTCTACATGCACACGAGATGTTTGAATCTTTGTTGTGATAAGTTGAGATACCTTAAATAGCTCTGTTATGTCACGAGTGAATGTTTATAGTTCCCATTAGCCTGGATCGGTGATCAATTGATTCCTTACCCGCCTCGGTGGCGTAGTTGGCTAAAGCGCTAGTCGTGTTGAGCTCGACTGCTGAGGACGGGGAGATCGAGGTTCGAATCTCGGTTGGGTGAACTGGGGTTGGTTTTTCCTAAATGGTTTTCCACTCTCCCTCCACGCAAATGCGGGTTCACTTCCTCTAATTCAACCTTCCCAGCTCCTAATCCATTGGTGTAATTAGTACCTAAAGCGTATAACCCGAACGGGTAGTAAGACGGCGGTGCTAAATAATAAAAATTATAAAAAAATAAATGATTCCTTGAAAACTTTTGACCGCTTTGATTTTTAATTTTTAACGATCCCTTGTAGAGAGAAGTATTGTAATTGTAAAAATAAATTGAACTCGAGATTGTTAATGTAACTCCCTGAAACATAAAAAGTGTTTTTGCGTTGTCGTCAGTCTGTATATTTGTATCTTGGACTAGAGCCGATACCATTTTACTGATATCTAGGGTTTCCATTAGGTCCCCCCAGAAGGTTTTGAAATTAGAAATATAACCATAAAATGAAGTGTAGTTTACTGAAGATAAAAAAGAGAGAAAATCGATTTTCCTAAAATTCGCACTATATAAAGATTTTTATTAAATTTGGTATCCAAGCATTGTTTAACATTACAAACAAATTGGCATCTCTCATTTTATCACTAAAATTACTTCAAGGGCACTTTAAAGAAGCAGGAATTTCCAATTTTCATCATTTCTCTGCAACCATTTGAGATACGAAAAAAACTATCATTTTAAAATAATAGTACTGTTAAAATTAAAAAATATTTTAATCTGGAACAAATTTTTATAAAACTAATAATTTCTGAACTATAAACAAATATATATATATATATATATATATAAAACTATTTTTATGGAGTATTTAAAAATATGAAATTGATTAATATGCTCTTTGGTGGAAATAGATGATACTACTTTAAAAATGTTTCTGTAATGGTATATATTATTAGATTTTACTCTTTGTTGGAGTGTTTATGCAACAATTTATATTATTTCACTTGATAAATTTTACAAATTTTTAGTAAATATCTCTATTTTAAGATAAAATAGAGAGAAATTATATGGGGTGGACCAGACTATTTTTATTTTTTGCTGTGAAGAAGATTGAATTGTTGGTAAAAAGCAAAGAATTCAAAAGAACATCAAATTTAGGGGTTTCACTTTAAGATCCTTGGGCCAGTTTCATAGTCAAATTTAGTACGCCTCAAGTGCGACGCTACACTAAATACAAGACGACACCTACCTAAACTCAAATGGAATGGGCCAGTTACCTATGCGAGAACGGCTCATTCCATTCGAGTTTAGGTAGGTGTCGTCTTGTATTTAGTGTAGCGCCGCACTTGAGGCGTACTAAATTTGACAATGAAACTGGTCCCTTGTTTATAAAGAATGAATTTTAGTGTAATAACCATGAAAATTGTCTACTTAAAGATTATGATGGACCTTCAAATTTTAAGTACGCTCAAACTCTAATAAGTGGGCTTAACTTCTGTCTATTCATCATCTGTATGTCTTTACCTGTTGCTACAGTCAAACGGTTTTGTGGATTTTATTTAAGCTTGATATTTATACGTTATATGGCAAGGCTAAATAAGAACTTTGATTGAAGCTCTAAAATTAAGGGTAGTATTTATTATTGGGTGCTTTTTAAAATTGTATTTTACATATTTATCAATATCTCTTACAAATTTGCTAAAAATATGTGTAAAGAGTTTTTAGTATGATTATCAAAATAGTACGTTTGCTTTTAAGAGTAATCTTAGTTTACTGACAATAGATTTTTAAATATTTGAAATATAAAAGATATAAAAAGTATGGACAATTGTGTTGTCCAGTTTTACTTAGTTGCATTACTTTAAAAATTAAGTTTCATTATTAAATTTAAAAACTGACACGAAATAAGAAAATAAATATGTGATTAATTATTATAATTTTTTTCGATGACCACAAATATACAGTAAATAAACTATAAAATCAATTTGTAAACAACAAGAAAGGGCACTAAGTAAAATTACTTGGTGTAGCTAAATTTTCATAGAAATTTCATGGTCCAAAGCAGATAAAGGTAAAACATTGACCTTTTCGCTAAATTACAAACTTGATCCGCTGAGGGAGTATGGTTGTCCAGAGCCACCCAAAGTAAATGGGGCTGCCTATCCTAGGGCTTCACTTTTGGGTGAACCCAAATAACTAAAATATTTCTGTTGCACAAAATAAAGTCTTCCGCGGTTACAGCACACGTGCATAAAATACAACAAAAATATAACTTTATATATGGGGGTAAGTGTATTAAAAATAAAAATAGTCTAGCTTAGCAATTATTGAATGAAAATTTTATATTTTTGTAGGGTTGCGCCATAGTGGCACAGTTACAACCTACTGGCCTTACATACAGTTATCTAAGGGCCAGTTTCATAGTCAAGTTTTGTACGCCTCAAGTGCGGCGCTACACTAAGTACATGCCGACACCTACCTAAACCAGAATGGAATGGGCCAGTTTCCTATGCGAGAACGGCCCATTCCATTCGAGTTTAGGCAGGTGTCGTCTTGTACTTACTGTAGCGTTGCACTTGAGGCGTACTAAGCTTGACTATTAAACTGGCCCTTTTAAGAGTAGATTGGGGCAAGGGAGTTGTTTACATAACATATACAACAGGTTGCATGAAGATTGTTTTATGTACAAGAGCTTTTAGATTACAAAACATAATCGGTTGCAAGATTTGAGGTTATTTTCGTCTGTATCAATAACGTGACAATACATTGAAACTGTACCCTCAACAAGACTGTAAGACAGTGGCTACTGATAGTATATGACAACCATGTATATTTAAGCTGCTATATAACAGAGAGTTTAATTGCTGCTTACTAGCATGGTGCACAAACAACTTGTCAAAAGAAGGACCATTACAGTGCCATGAGTAATTAACATCAAGAGAAAAGCCAGGCCTCCACCGTGGTTTGGATTCCACGTTAAACTGTAGGTCCTCCATTTCATCTCACAATCACCTTACCATTACATATTAGCGTAAGTGCGTATAACTCGAACGGGTAGTAAGACGCAGTGCTAATAATAATTATTAACATCAACATAATCTTAACAAAAACAATTGGGTGGTAACCATAGTAAATACATAAATATAAACAGGATTTTCTATTATTACACAAGGAACGACTCCCGCAGAGAGGATGATAAAAACCATACTAGAGCTGTGGAAAAGCTCAGGTATACCAGAAACAGCCTTTACCAGTATAACGCCTGAAGTTGGCCAGGCACTTGATATAAAATATAGTGAGTTCATCAAGGTTACCAGGACCCCTAATTTTGAAACTTGCAAAAATACTCGAAACTCATGAACTCGCAAATTGCAGGCTGTACTGAAACAGAGATAATTTTGAAAGTTTTATACTGTCGTGCGAGTCGGTGTAGTGTTGTTTCGCTTGCGACGGAATTTTCAATCCGACAACATTGTAAAACCTTGACTTACCAAAGGATTGAGGTGATGAGATGCCACAACACGCCATTATACAAGATACGTAACAGAAAGTAAACACTATTATTGTATTGAGTGCATCACATACAACGATTTATTTAGTTTCATTGGGAAACCATCTTCCAGTTGTATACATCTAAGTTTGTCGTCTCCAAATTTTCTTAAAGTTATATCACTAGAAGTAAAACTGTTTTTTCTCAAAATATCTACTTTAGCTCACTTGGTAGCGTGCTTGGCCCAAACTTGGAGTTTCACGAGTTCAATCACGTTTATAATATTTTATTTTTTTTGTCTGAATTTAAATCAATTTTTCGTAATTAGAATTCAGTAAAATATTATTTTATTTTTGCAACTACTTTTAAAACATAAATATACCCTAAAAATTGTTACTATGCGAATAATAATTAGCTTGATTAGCCTTATTTTAAAATGTGTACAATTTTATGTCATAAACCCCATTCATTTAATTTTTAAATAATCATCTACATACAAGATTTCAAAATTAATGTAGGCCTAGCGTTTTTAATTTAATACCTTTTTTAATCATTTTTAAGGACTATTATGTTAGTCTACGTAGGTTCAAATACCTTTTATACTTCTATAAAATATATTTAAAACATATTATATACTTACTAATACAATCATTTAAAATTAAAGTTTAAAGTCTGTTAAATAAAAAATAAAAAAAAGCGTCTGAGGATTTGAACACGCAAACTTTATATCATGAGACGGTTACGTTACCGACTCAAACAAATTGACTGTCGAGTAAATTTGAAAAAATTAGAATATGTAATTATGTTTTTATCCAAACAAATATTTTTCCCCAAACAAATATTTTTATTGAAGTATTGCATAAAGTGTACAAAGCAATCATATTCTTTTCTTCTGTAAACCTATTGTGTACAGTGGTAGGTTTATTTCAACAAAATCACTCTCAGAAGGTTGCTTCCAAAGAGGGGGATGGCATCCATTTGGTTATATTATGCTCTACTCGACAGACAAGCCCTCTCTCGCACGGTGTGAGGCTGGCAAGTAGAATTCGCTCGCTATTCGATCGTGTGACGTCAGTTTTCGCAGCGCAGAAGTTTCAAAATTAGGGGTTTGCGAGATTGTGTGGGAGATGAGAGAAATAAGCTAGCGAATTGCTACTCGCACGTTCCAAAATTAGAGGCCCAGGGTATAAAACCCCAAAACAACCGTAATAAAGAGGTAATACTAAAGTAAACAAGAACAAAAGAAGACTAGAGCTATAAGAGCTATGTACTAATCAACTCAACTGCCGCTATAACAGCCTTAAATACCCGTATGTCTATTGTAAATACATAGATAGAATTTAGAACAAGTATCTAAGTCTTAGAGAACGCCAAGTGGCTCTTAGGAGCCTAGCAAGGGTTCTTTGAAAATTATATTATTAAATCTTACATCCTAACAAAATTTAGCTATACTCCCAAATTAAGACTTTTCTAGCCCAAACAAGGGTTCAATGGTGATGAAACGATCAATAGTTGCTTGCCGTGGCCCATCTGCGTCGTTCCCGCACGTTCCAATATGTCGATACGTCAAGTAGCAGTGGTTTTCTGGTGAGAAGAGTTTCTTAGCCAGGCGGCGATGATAAGATGAAGTGTGTAATAAGGTTTTTTGGATATTCCCATCCTCAATCCAAACGATCAAAATTTGCTTGGGAAAAAGGAGGGGATTGGAAGGTAAAATCGCTCCTAACCTAGTGAAGAAGTCTAGTAAGTTATAGGCCTACAAGGAGAATGATCCATCATTGGGCCCACATGTTTTGCGCCCTTGCTAGATCTTCTTTTGCAGAGAAAAAGTGGACAACACGAGCCATTTGAACACCTCATAACTTTTGACGACTTAGAAGCTGAATGTCTGTGGTCAGTGTGATGATCTAGCATATAAGCCAAGTAGAGAAGAACGTCATGTATCAGGGCGCGGCGGGGAAATTAGTGGAAAGGGTAATAGGTTGTAGACTCGCGGAGGTGCGGGG
>CABFVX010000561.1:0-19853 GCA_902151425.1 Timema shepardi
GTTAGTTCCGGTCTATATCTCGAGTGGCGAGCATCTGCTCTTTGTTCTTTAATTGTTTATTATTCTTTCATAAATAAAACTAACATTTTATATTATTTTTATTAGGGAATGCAGAGCTTCAAATATCCACCCACTTCATTAAAAAAAATTATATTCTGGTTTTGACAATAATAAGCTACAATAAAATAAACACGTATTGACATCTTAATTGTATTACTCTTCAATTTTCTGGCCTTTGATTTTGCATTGCAAATGTTCATATGATAGAATCTATTTCGTTTGAGGTGAGAATGGAATGGAAACAAGACTCGAATGGGAATTAAAAATGTATAATTTTCAAATTAATACCTAATGGATATATAAAATAAATCAATCAAACCAAAATAATCGATCATATATCAAATAATAATAGAAAACATAAAAATGTGCTGAATTACCCTATGTTTTCTATATTCAGGAATGAAAGAACAATTCCCAAGATTTTTGAGATTATAGCATCTCTGTCCCGACAATTGGGTCGGGATTGAGAAATATTTTTCCTGCGAGAATCCAGCACATGCCTAAATAATTACATGTTTTGATAGATGGTAAAATTATCAGCTTATATGAACATATAAATATTTCTTCAATATAAAATTCTGTAAATTACATTTATTTTCTAAAGTAATATATTAAATAAATAATATAAACATACATAATATAATTATTTTTCAAACTGAAATAATAAAAATATTCACATCTCAAGTTGGATTAGAGACTATTTCATATTGGATTCGATTTTAAATTGAGAAATTGGAGTTTTAACCCTCTTAACATTCATAAAATGGTACTATACCTTTCAAGGAGAACATATTTTCAATTTTGAGGGAAATAATTTTGGAATATAACATAAAGTGGGATGTGAACAAAATAGTATGGGTGTGAGAAGCTTTAGAAACTTCACCTTGGCTTTGAGAAAAATATTAGTTTGGACTTCACTTAAAAAAAACTTTGGCCCTGATAATTTGAAAAGCTTTGCCACTAAAGATATTGACAAATAAGGGTGTGTGAAGATTTGAAACTTTGACTTGGATTCAAAACAAACATTAGCTTCGACTTCGCTTCGAAAAAATTCCGGCTTCGAAGCTTCACCAATGAAAATATTGACAGCTTAAATACCCAATCTATGGTCGTTTATTGCCCTCCTGAGCTGTTTTGTACATTAAAAATTAAAATTCACATAGAGGATACCTGAATTAAGTTAATTGCATGTTGTGATAACTTGATTTTTCAGAATAAAACAAAATATTACAAACAATTGTGAAATAAAACAATTTCTAAGTAATTTTAGTGCATGAATTAATTTAAATAACCACAATATAATATTTTTTCAATCATAAAACAATTAACGAAAAATATTCAAACTTCGATTCGACTTCGAGAATATTTCATATATTCGATTCGAGTTCGCTTCGAATTGAAAAGTAACAGCTGAGGATCACATGGTCTGTCGTATGAATCTATTAATATTGTTTCCGTAATTTTATTAACTAACTTCTACTGTTCTTCCTACCAAAATCATACTATAGCTTGATTTATCAAATTTGAATGAATTATTACATACTTTTGTGCAATAAAAAGAATTCTAAGTGGTTTTATTGCATAAAGCTATGCAATTAAACACAATATAATATTTTTTCAAAGCTTAAAACCAGTAGCCAAAAATATTCAAAATTCTACTTGTCTTCAAGAGTTTTCACATAAGTTAATTTCAAATTGATAAAGTTGACTTTGCAAACACCTACAAAATAGAAACACAATTTACGTGTATAACTTGGACAAAGAGTTAGCGGCCATCTCTTAAACAGATATAATCGGCTATTACCTTTATTTGTCAAGAGATAGCAGAGCAGTGAAAAATGCTAATGTTTATCCTAAATGTTACGTGAGGTTGAAACTTATTATTTTAAACATAGATCTAAGAATTTACAATTATTGTTATTACACATGTACAAAATTGGATATACGATTTTTTAAATTTTGGTTTCCTAAAAAATGGTCCCTACACCTTTTCTTGAAAGTACACACCAATTTCTGACAGTAAATAATTCTAAACCTTAGCTGATTGGAAGATAAAATATATGATATGATTTTTCTCAGTGTTGTATCTGGGTGTGCAGTGTGTGTGTGGTTTGTCCTCTGCAGTTTGTGCCGGAACGAACCGAACTGGACTCGTGGCTCGTGGAGGAAATGGATCATTGCCTCACAGAAGCATGGCTTCAAGGTTCTCCCGACTCTTTCGCACAACTTCTGTACCTCATCCAATCTGAGAACATCTCGGTCGATTATCAGGTGGGAACTACTTACAGATACATATGACCCAAACTAGTAGTGAGGCACATTGACCAAAAAAAATAACTTCATATAAATATACAGGAGGATTCAAAACTCTGTGTACAAACTTTATGAGAGATAAGGAACAAACAACAAAACAAAACCTTTTGGTTTATAAATCTACACCTGCAGACATCACCCATTGGTGCTAGAGGACGCTGCTATCTATTTTCCACAGTCATTCGTAATGCTGTCTTTGTATGAGTAACATGGAGCATTTCACGGATACAAGATGGCTGACATGTGTCCAACGTATGGGGCTACTAATGGAAATGGAAGAGCTGCTGTAAGTTTGTACCGTAAACGGTATCTTAACCTAACAGATGTGTGCCGAATTACCAAACATTTGGGCGTTTGACCAGAAACTGTTTAAAACAGAAACACTCCATGTAAGCATATTTAAGATACCACTGTAAACTGCTGTAAATAAAAATGTTAACAATTTTTACCTTAAATGTATGTACTAACAGCACCCTCTAGTGCCTAAGTGTGATCTCTGCAGATATACATTCATCAACGAGAAAGGTTTGTTTTATGGTTTACTATCGCTCATTAAAGTTTGTACACAGAATTTAGAATCACCCTATTTAACATCCTTAAAAAAACTAAACGATAAACACTTGTCAAAAGATATTATATAGTTTGCTATTCAAAGTATTAAATAAGAGAGAAGCTCACACTGAGGTAGAATAAGAAATAGCGCTGACAAAGAAAATCTCAAAATATAATTTTACATACATGTGTTTTTTTGTACTATTGTAGCACTCTGAGACATCAGTGACACCCCTGATGGTTGCAGCTGGAAGGGGTGACCTCAACACGGCTGAGCAGCTTCTGAGTCTTGGTGCAAACGTCAACATCAAGGCCTCAAATGATTGGGCAGCACTTGACTGGGCACGCAACATGAACCAAGTTGAAATGATGGACCTCATTGAGGCGTACATGTAAGCTCTTGCCAAGATTTTGGACATGAACATTTAGGATAATGTAGCACTAAATATCTCCTTATTCAAACATTGGATGCATTCTTACAAATATAATACAACTACCTCATAAAGCGAAAAGAGGTTTTCCGTATAGAGATATATTATATAGTCACATCCATTATCCTTTATGATATACCTTCTAAATGTTCCTATCTATGTGTCCTATCATTATTTACAATTTTCCATTTTCTCCCTTTTGTGTTTTTTGGTTTCCTCATTTAAGAAGTTGCGTTGTGCGTTTCAACACTCGTCCTTGTCTGTACCGGGGTTTCATTTAATCAGAACCAATCAGGGGGGGAGTGTGAAACCCACAAAGCGACTTCCTAAAAGAGGGAACCAAAAGATACAAAAGGGAAAGAAAGAGTTTTGGTAAGGAATGATAGGACAATTAGCTAGGAACATGTTAAAGGACAAACACAGAAAATGGACATTGGATGTGAATATATTAATTGTCCAATTCTACCATTAATAATCAAGAGTATCAAGTAATTGAGTGTGACATTCCTAAGATTAAAACAACTATTCTTTAAAACTGAATCTTGATTTTGTATCTTGATATTTACATTGATCTGTTATTTTTTTATCAACTCTGATTTTTTTAATTCGTTTTTCGTATACATTAATTATTTAAGTTATTATAGAAAATAACAAAAGGTCAACATGTTCTTGTAGTGTGAGTCCACCTTCATTTAAGTGGTGACTGCACTAGTAGCTACGAGTTCTAAGGTGTCAGGATCTCAATAGACTTAACAGTTTGTGACTAAGAGATAAAAGTTTGACTCTCGGCAGATATAATCAGGGGGGCTTTATACACGGGATAATTCAGTTATCATCGTCATTTTCCAAATTTGACTTATCTACAGAAGAGTCTCAACAATCCGAGGCTAGAGGGACTGAGGCAATCTCTGATAACAAAAGCTTGGATAAATACATAACACTACCCTAAATTTGAACATTCTCTAACAACTTTAAAAAAATCACAAATTAATAAACTTCAGTCATAATGCTAATTGGCTGACAACTGACTTAACTAAATCAAATATATATATATATTTATTTATTTATTATTATTTAGCACCGTGTCTTACTACCCGTTCGGGGTATACGCTTTAAGTACTAATTACTCTAATGGATTAGGAATTGGGAAGGCTGAATTAAAGGAAGTGAACCCGCATTTTCGTGGAGGGAGAGTGGAAAACCATTTAGGAACCCCACCCTCCCAGTTCACCCGACCGAGATTCGAACCTCGATCTCCCCATCCTCGGCGGTTGAGCTCAACACGACTAGCGCGCTAGCCAACTACGTCACCGAGACGGATATATATATATTATGATTAAGTGTGTGAGTGATCAAAAACTTGAATCAAGAGTTAGGTTTTAGTAGCTCTTAAAAAAGAAACCAAAGCTTTAAAAAATAAGAGTAATTACATTTTTTTTATTTCATCTAAAAAAAACTTTCCTGCATAAATGATTTTGATACAATTTTAAGATATCTTATACCCAAGATTTTCTTTCATCTGATAAAAATTATAACTCGTTATATTAGGAAGAAGGTACAGGAAAGAGGGGCGGGAACATAAAAAGAACAAACACATGGCTCTTACAATGAAAAGTAGAACACAGTTCACACTTTACAATGCTGCCACTGGACAAAGAGGTAGAAGCTGCCTCTTTTAAGAAAAATCGATCGCTACCAGCCAATTATAACTTGTAATATTATTAGGCGTGTGTGAAGGTCACTTTTTTAAATGCGAAGCAAAGATTAAAATTTGCAAAGAAAAGTCAAAGTTGAAGATAGAATTTTTGTTGGAAAACTTTGACATCATTTATAAATTTGTCATAGATAATTCAAAAGAGATCGAATATCCAGGACTAATCATTGGCAGTAAGCAAGGACTATAACACAACTACAAGGTTTGTATATGATATTATACCATGGTACTACAACTTGGCAGCTATTTTTATTTTCATAAAATAACGTTTGTGATACTGACTATAAGATATTCTCATTCTTACCAACATTTTATCTGTGCTTACATTGTAGTTATTTAATCACTAGTCCATGTTAAAATACTGTTCAGTAGGGGTTCTAAACTTACCATATCTTGATATGTGTAACATTTAGTGACATGTATCAAATCAGTTAATAGTTTATCGAATTTTACCCTTTCTTTGGCATTTTTCGAAAATGCGAAGTTTATTATGGAGGTCGAAGTCGAAGCGATAGAGATTTGACCAATGACTTTGGCATTTCGAAGCTTCACACTGGCCTAAATATGATATTAATTTTGGCTAAAAATATGAATATTTTTGAAATCATAACTTTTATCACAAAAAATTATAATTTTTGAAAATTAATATTTGTGTTTATGATTTATCTCTGGATCTGTTAAAGAAACTCAACTTGAAATATTTGTATTACAAATTTGCCCTATATTAATCCAATTCAAATAAAACTCACCGCTTTCCTTAAAATTTTATTTAAAAAAAAAAAGTGTACTTGCCTTTAATATCCGATGTACTTCCTGTAACCCAACTCTGGCTTGGACATGTTCATTCCAAACCTTGGTTATTGTTGTGACAGCTAGTCTGCTTCATTTAACTATGACCATTGTGGTGTATGTTGGCAGCAACACTGATCTGAGTACGGTTCCGGACACACTGCTCAACGCACCAAACACTCTAGGGGACAAGGAACGAGAGTTACTGGAGATCTATCATCATAGCATTGGTAGCGAACACATTGACATGGATTTATTGGTCACATTGCTAATACACATCCATGTTAGCCACAAGAAAGGTACAACATTCAATTTTGGTTTGGAATGAAAATTTTTATCTTAAGAAGGTTTTTTTTTTTTACTTTACTTGATAGAAACAGTTGTCAATATTTTTATTGGTGAAGCCTCGAAATTGTGAAAGTGGTAATTGTAGGCTGGCATTTTTTTCACAAAGTTAATTTGAAGTTTCAAAGCTTCCAACATTCTTAAAGACGATATGTTTAGTTACTGTTTTAATAGGATTGACCTCACAAAAAACTATATTTCAGGGGCCATCTTGATATTTCTTGCGGGCTATGATGACATTGTCACTCTGCGGGAAAGAATCATTGCTGAAGAGAAGAGAATGCAAGAAGGTGGGAAATATTGGCTGTGTGTTCTTCACTCAAAGATGCAGGTGATTATTAAATTACACTTTAATTTTGTCTGTCCATAACTGTGCATAAAAGTTTTGTGTGTGAAAATAAAATTACATTTTATCAATATGACACAATGTTCACTTTAATCGATAAAATTTGGAGCTCAAAATTGCAATTAAAATAATTATATTTCATATTATAATTGGAAATGTGTTGATTCCACTCTTTTTGCATAATCAAATCTTGAATATGAATCTTAATTTTAATTATAAGTTTTGAATACCAATCTTAATTTTAACTTCAGATCTTGAATCTTGCATACAATGCTTATGAAACATGTTAAATATAAGAGGTTTACGATGGTAATTTAAATTTTAATTCAATTTGCTATTGCAAATTAAAAGCAACTAAATGCTTATTAAATTCAAATATTTTTTCATGTACAAACCATCAATCATAAATGGTAATTCTTGTATACTTTTAAAATAATAGAGAGCTTATGAAGAAGTGATTTAATTTAACAAAATATGTTTTACAGTTGCTGAGAAAAATGTACCTAAAAAAAACACAGGAAGTGTAGGAAAATATTTCACGTCCAGCTCTTAAGGGTTCAAAAATTCATTATATTATAATAAATAATGAGACGCAACTACTAAAACTATAATATTTAATGAAAAAATCCTCCTTGGATGAGGGTAACAAATGATATAATTGTTAGTATAATTATTACATTACGTTTTCCCTTTAATTCTAACTCATTATTTCTCATACAAAATATATTGAAAATGCAATTGTTTGGTTGTTTTCAGACAACAGATCAAAAACTGGTGTTTCGGCCATCTCCACACGGCACCAGAAAGATTATCTTATCAACAAACATCGCTGAAACCAGTATCACCATAAACGATGTTATCTTTGTTATTGATGCCGGTAAAGTGAAAGAGGTGAGGATTGATATTAACACTCACTTATGTTTTACTCGAGTTAGACTCTGCCATGTTTCATTTGTTAGTTTTTACAGGTTCAATACGCAAATTTAGTTAACACAGCATTGCAAGATAGATTTTCATTCATTCTTTTAACTACAGACTTGAACATATTTTGTTAGTTAATTCGCACTCTGAAGTAAGGATGGACAGGAATTACATTTTAATATCGGGACGGGAACCGGACGGGAAATGAGTCAAAAAATCAGGATCAAGACGAGAATGGGAAATTATAAAAATGATGGTTTAGATTAATTCTAGACTAAAAATAGATATTGTTTTATACTAATACGATAATACTGGTAAAATCTATGGCATTATTAGATATAATACAAATTATATATCATAAAAACATAATATAAATAGGGGTGGGTGAATAGCATTATATATTGAAACTAATAGCTAAATTTTGAACAAAAAATGAATAATACAAAGCGAATAATTAATTTTAATATATTATATTTATTAGTTAATCTCTTTTGAAAATGGTGTTTTATATTTAATTACCTATTGGAAGACTGCAAAATAAAATACAAAATTTACCCTTTTTAAATGTTCTCTATTTTAACACCTCTTAAAGGCTATCTAGGTTTGAAACCCCTAAAATATTCTTATGTTATTAAACCCCCTAAATGTTCTCAAGGTTTGAGACACCTTAAATGTTTTAAGGTCTAAAACCTCTTATAGATTATCTTGAAACTCCTCTTTGTTTAAAGCCCCATTAATGTTCTCTAGAATTGACACCCCTTAAAGGTTCTTTGTTTAATACCCCTGTAATTTCTACTCTTTGTTTGGATGCTAACAGCAGATAGGCCCCTGACATTTTCCCGGGGATCCGGGATCCCCTCCACACCTACTCTGAAGTGATGTTTCTCATTTGTTAGAGGTTACATTTAAGAAGGGTGGAGGTACTTAAAAATTATATTTTGAGTTGAGTTTTGTTTAGTTGAACTACCCTTGAATACTTAAGTAGGGTACTTTGCATTTTTCTTTTATCTTGAAAGCTCTAAGTTTAATTAATTTGATTCTGCTATAAGCTATTATTTCTTAGCAATTAAAGTCTTAAAAACAGGTACTGTATGTAACTTTATTTGTTGCATGTGCAGGAACCTTTGGCCTGATGTTGTTTGTCGTTGTTTGTGGCTGGATCGCGAAATAGGCTCAACTAGAATGTTGCGGAGATTAGGAGGGGCGTTTGAATATGATTCTTGGATAACTCGCTGTTGAGAAGATTTTGTGTGAAAGATGATGAGGTTAGGATATCGCAGCCTGTGTTCAGGATAAATCTGAGTTTGTCCTAGTCCGTCATAATACCGGGTGTTGAGCGGTATGTCGTTGGAAGGTTGTCTCTTGATTGAATAGGGCTCTGTTTATTTAACTATTGACTTTGTTTTTAGGATATCCTCAGGCTGTGAAAGCCTTGAAGAGTTGTTGACATTGGTTGTTAAGGTCTTCTTCCTCAGAACTTAGATGTTAGGCTCTGGTAGTTGGGTTATAGGATAAAGTGTTTTACGTGAAGAGGAGGGTCACTTTGGAAATGGAGGTACTGTTGATGGTTGGTGGCTTTGGTGCGGACTGTGGTGCTCGTTTCCCTCATGAAGGTTTAGTTCCAGATCCAAGAAAATGGAATGGTGTTGAGAAATGTTCCAGGTAAATCTGAGGGTTCTATGGTTATCTACCCTGTTCAGAATATCTCCGAATCATGAAAATGAGCTCAATAAATCTTATCCAGCAGGGTGGTTACACGAGTTGAGATCACAAAGATGTAGTCTCTAGTTTGCCCGTGAAGAAGTTAGTGTAGGAGGGGGCCATACATGTGCCCATTGCCGTTCCTCGGATTTGAAGGTAGTATCTGTATTAGGAAGCGGAAATTGATCTTTTCAAGTATGAGGCGGGCGGATGGGTTGGAATTGGGCGATTGTTTGGCCAGATAACTCTCCATTGTATACAGTCCTTAGGTGTGGGGTATGTTATTGTAAAACAAATTAACCTCTATGGTGACCAATGGGGATTTTGTCTTGAATATATTGTGTGCGGTCGAGAAAGTGGTTTGTGGCTTTAATGTGGGAGGAAAGTTTTTAGACCAAGGGTTGAAGGAGAGTCAAGTAGCGCTGAAATAGATTTGTTGGGGGCCCCACAGCAACATTGGGTGGAGGCCTTTCCTTTTAGTGAGTTTTGGGTAGGAGATCAAAGTGGATGTGGATTGTGAACTTTGAGGCCTACAATTTTCTGGCGTGTAGGCTTCGTCCTTCTATCCTCTTTCCAATCTTTAACTAAATATATTTACAAATTCATGTTTGTATAGTTATATATATATTTTTAAGTAATTTAAAAAAAAAACATGATTGTATTTATGGTTTATACATGGATATATTTAAAAAATATTCAAATTGAAAATAAATATTTTAAGTACTTAATATTACTCTATATTCAGGCATGCAGCCAGAAAAAGCTTTTGGAGGGGGCCCAATTTTGGATGAAAACAGACTAAACTGGTGATTCTAGGTACGTGAGCTGGCTACTTCCATATATCTCACTTGATGGGTTCCCCCCAAGGGCACCCGTAGGTATTTTCCCAAGAGGTGAGGGGGGTGGGGGTGGGGGGGGGGTAAATGGGGCAATTGAGGAGTATTCCATGGAATGGTGGGGGAGTCCTCCCCCGGGAAAATATATTGAATTGAAGCCTCAAAAGACTCTTTCTTAAGGCAATCCTTGTCTCTTAAAAAGAAGGGACAACACAAATTTGTTGACGTTTTTACAAAATTAATTAAATCTAAGCTTACAGGTTTGAACTTATTTTATAAGATTAGTTTTTACAGTATTCTGATATGAGGGAGCGGGTGACGAATTGTTGACCCTTTGACTTACTCCGCACTGAGAGATGCACACTTGTATCTTTGCGGTAAAATGCACTGCACGTTCGGGAGTTATCGCCTGATGCGTGTTTCATCCAAGAGATAATGTATTTTTTCATGTTTTATTAAGTGTTATAAAATTACTATGGATGTCTCATTTTAATGATAAGTGGTGGTAGATAAGTTCTCAAATTCCACCAATGATCAACCTCTTGATAACAAATCTTAGTGGCACCCGTTAATAATCCTACCATTTTAAACCGTCATAATATTTAGTAAATAAAACATGAGTTTTAATATACCCAATCCATCCCCCAGAGTTTTTTTTTTAAATTGAAGCCTTAAAAGTAGCTGGGGGCACTGTTTGAGTGCTAGCTCCCAACTCTGTTGGGCAGATCTTTGATTCCCCTATTTGCTATTAAACTACCTATAATATATGGCCTTTCCCTGTGGGTGCCCTTGGTTCCCCTCGCTCTGGGCTACCCCTCCTAGCTATGAATAACGCCATAGCCCCAGGCACAGAGTTTGAGTAATATAGGATAGGGGTTTAATCAGGGGGTGTAGCCTATATTACTCAAACTTATAAAAAAAAATGTTTTCATACAAACTCGACTTGAATTGAAAAATGCCTACTAAAACACACCTATCTCATTGTATTATTATTTGTACATTTATTTATAGCGTATTTTGCTCATTTATTTTTTTGTTTCAGAAATCCTATGACGCCCTTTCCGGGGTGAGCATGCTACGCCCGGTATGGATCTCTCAGGCGTGTGCACTACAGCGTAAAGGGCGTGCTGGGCGCACACAGCCTGGAAAATGCTACCACCTATTTTCTTCTGCCCGATACTACGCCATGCAAAAATACCACACTCCGGAGATATTGAGGTTACCTCTACAGGTTTGTGGACAGAGAAATAGTTGTTTTTATAGGAAGGACTACTTTAAAAACTAAAGATAGGACCTTTGAACCCTTGAATCCGAAAGAAATATTCTAAATTCAACCAAAATTTTTAAAAAAAAGCTAATTAATATTTGAATTTACTTTAAAGCTCTAATAGTTAATACTGTTTTCTGTAGTGGTTCAATCTCTACATAATTATAGAAAAAATTTAACTAGAAGCCAGACCATTATTTTAAATATTTGAAAAAGTACTAACTTTTATTGATATCTGGAAGATGAATGATAAAAACTTATATCTAAAAGTGAAAAGAGGTTTTCCTTAAAGAGATCTAACATTTATTTGCTAATTATATTATGAAAACTATGTTGGATTATTGGGCGGCAACGATCGACTTTTTTCAAGATGCCTCTTTGCCCAGTGGCAGCAATGTAAATTGTCAACTCTGTTAGCCTTATAATTATAAAAGCCATTTTTTATTGGTTCTCTTTTAAATGTATTTTATCCACCTTGCCTGTATATTCTTCCTAATGTAATTAATTCTATTTTCTATCATTCAATCATATTCTTATTTCATCTTATTTATAAGCTTTTTACCCGCCTCAGTGGCGTTGTTGGCTAATGCGCTAGTCGTGTTGAGCTCGACTGCTGAGCACGGGGAGATCGAGGTTCGAATCTCGGCCGGGTGAACTGGGGGTGGGGGGGGTTCCTTAAATGGTTTTCCACTCTCCCTCCACACAAATGTGGGTTCATTTCCTCTAATTCAACCTTTCCTATTCCAATCCATTATAGTAATTAGTACTTAGAGCATATAACCCGAAGGGGTAGTAAGACGTGGTGCTAAATATTATTATTATTATTATTATTATAATTATTATTATTATAATTATAATAATAATAATTATTATTATTATTATTATAATTATTATTATTATTATTATTATTATTATTATTATTATTATTAATTAGCTTTTTCTCTGATTCCAATTTTAATTAGGGATTTGCAAGTAAAATGATTTGAGATATGAGAACCAACTTGTCTTGTTTTTGGAAACGTGAGGCAATGACCTGTAGTTTGAAATTTAATTCTTAGGAGCTGTGTTTACACACCAAACTGCTGGCCCCACCCAACACTCCCATTGCAGACTTCCTGGCTAAAGCCATCGAGCCTCCGTCCTTTGTCATCACCAGGAACGCCGTTCAGCTGCTCAAAGTGAGATATTATGTCCACTCTTGTTACTTTAAACTCTCCTAGTTTTTAATTCGTGATTTACATTAAAACACTGTCTTGTATTGTAGTTTCAAACAAACCTTAATTTTAATGAAATGTTGATTAGGCGCAAATGTATTCTTTAATTGTCTTACCAATGGAAGTATCTGATATCCATACAAAATAAATTGACTTACTTTCATGTATTAATTCTTTAAGTCATGTGATCTTCAGGCGTAACGTTTAAAAAATATTACTAAAACCACTAACATTATACAAATTTAATATAGCAAGGAGTGTGAGAAGCTTCGATAACTTCAAGAATTGTCAAAGCCAGAATTTTGTTTTAAGTGAAGTTGAAGCTGATATTTGTTTTGAAGCTTTGCACAACCCTGTGTTGTAGTGTGTACATATATGCACTCTTGTGCACAGACAATGGATGCTCTTGATGCATGGGAGGACCTCACAGAGCTCGGACATCATTTGGTGGACCTCCCCGTCGAACCTCGTCTGGGAAAGATGGTTCTATATTCTGTGGTGTTGAAGTGTTTAGATCCAGTCCTCACAATCGTCTGCTGCTTGTCTTACAGGTGCTTAATAGCCACTTGTATGCTTTTTCATATTTTAAACACTTTTTTTTAAGTTTTTTACTCAAGACATACATTTTCCACTACCGATTTGCTAAACCTGTCATAGTTTCATTTGCCTTATAATCTAACTTAATGTTAGGACAGGCACAACATCCAGTCCCCGGCCGTTATTCATCACTATGAAAGGCTAAACCCTCCTTTCGCCAATGATAAACTTTTTGGCTAAGCCGAGAATCGAACCTGGGACCTTTAGCTCAGCAGACAAACATTCTTCCGACTGAGCTAAGATGTCGGATTAGTTTAAACATTGTTGTTGGTATATTCAAACTCTCTGACTTTAAATATATTTTACTTTCTATTCAAACAAGTAACTGGGCAGGTGTTAAATTGACCAGGAATGTTGCTCTTTTGGCTATTAGCAATCAAGCCTACATTCAGCAAATGTATTCCGTTTATTATAATAAACATTTTCGCTACAAAACGCATCACTCTTTAGTAAGACTGGATTTCCACTGACAGGAAAATTGAGGTTTGAATTTCATTTGTGTGTACTAAGAGGGGCGTTTTTATAAATAGTTTCCCCACTCCATGAAAATGCAAATACATTTCTTCTCAAATTCTACCTTTCTATTTCACAATAGACATTAATGTAAGCTTATAACCAAAACCGGTAGTGTGAGACATTGGAAAAATAAATATTTGTTATTTGTAAGCTCTCAAGTTCTCTTACAAACAACTTTAAAATTAGTTAAATTATCAAAATTAGTTAAGCTATCGAAATTATCTTCCTATCAATCCTTAATTCCTTTAAAAAAATTAGCAACTATTATGGATTCATCTTAAGCTGAGACCTGATGTAAACAAAATCATGTGTAAGTCTATGATCTGATTTGCTAGTGAATGGACTTGAATAGTATCCTTTCACTAATTAGTAGCTCCTTCGTTTTGTATTAAACATATTTTAAAATAATATTAGAAAATTATTATAATTAAAATTATCCCTTCATTTGATTTAGAAATCATACTTTAAGATTCGCAAGTGCTATTCGAATACCAACAAACTCCTGACTCAGCGTTTAGGGACCCCATGGTACACTCCTTATCACATGTTAACATTAAGTCAGCGATGGTCAGTTGACACATCATTTCGGCAGTGTTAAGTGACGATTGTGAGTGTTGAATGCTTCTCGTCTATTTATGGTGTTTGCTGAGTCTGGCTCGAGTTTTGTTAAACATAAAGTCAGTAAATTCAAAAGTATTAAGAAATACTAAATTACATAATGGCCTACTTTGCTATAGTACTGCCTATACATGATCACACCTGTTTAAAATATTGCACCGGCGTTCCAACAATCATGTATGTCCTTCACGTAGTGTTATGGAAATGTTTGTTTACTTCAGGTCTCATGTTAGGATGAACCTATAATATCAACTTATATTTGTGACTTTTTTTTTAACAGGGATCCATTCAGTCTGCCTGTTCAGCCATCTTTGAAACGTTCTGCAAACCTTGTGAAAAAGAAACTTTCTGCAGGTTCTTTCAGCGACCACATGACTCTGCTCAGAGCATTTCAGGTTAATTTTTTTGTAATTTGTTAGTAAATTAAATACGATAAAACAAAACCTATATGTTTACCAGCTTAACCACAGTTTAACAATATAACATGGGTGACACAGAACTCAATCAAATAAATAGTGCTCAAGCCCTTAATGAACTTAATCAGAAACAAATTTCCTATGAAATATCACTCACCATTTACAATTTTCCATTAGCCGCTTCTATGCTTTATTTTACATCCATTAATCAATTACTGTTTCCAGCCTGTGGCCTGGATCAGTTTTTTATTCATATATTTTCAACTAACGGCTTGCTTGGCCTGTTGTAGCTTCATTCGCCTTATAATCTAACTCAAGACTGGGACAGGTAAGACATCCAGTCCCCAGCCATTAGACCATGCTGGGAACTGAACCTGGAACCCTTAGCTCAATAGACAATTGGCTGAGCTAAGGTGTTGCTTCCTTGGTTGAATGATCTTTAAACATCACTTTCGCAGTAGACTGAACTGTTGATGGCAGGGAGATTGAGGTTCGAATCCTGGTCAGGGGTATTGAGAGCGGTTTTTCCTAAAGTGTTTTCCTCTCTTCATACTTGCAAATGTGGATATACCTCCTCCAAATTCTACTTTACTTATCCCTACATTATTATCATAAATAAAAAATGTATACTACCACTTGTCTGGGTTTAATCCTCTCGTTAACAAATCTGAATCTTGGATAAAATTATGAACCTAATAGGAAATTAAAATATAATATAAAACCTAAAAAATACAAATAATAACTAAATGTTAGCGTTCTTTTTTATAATCCATTTAATATAACATTCATACATTCAGTTAAGTGTTAAATTACTGATCTGGGCCCTGGTTGATGAGTTAACCCTATGATTATAATTAGCTATGAATCATCAATAAGCAAGCGGTATTAGTGCTCGAAAACAAATTTCACTTGAAAAATTGAAAGAAAGAAAAAAAATCTTTTTTTTTAAGAATTTGATTCTCAAATCCAAAATTTTATTGAACCCTTGAATCTTGAATATCCTTACGGATTTTAGTGTCCCATCCCTAATATATATTCATTCATTTCAAACAAATAATGAGAATCCATATAAAAAAACTTCCTGTTAATCATAAACATATGCTAAAATAACCTAATCTCATCTCCTCACGCACAAAAGCCTTTTCCTTAAAGCACCAACAGTCATATTCAAATATACTCACAACATACTCGTTATGATAAGATTACCCATCCAGTGAGCCATCGGCACTAATCTTTGCCATACCATAGCGTCTTAAGGTTACAATTTAAACCACTATACAGCAGATGTAAAATTCTTTGAATTTAGCAATCTTCTATCTTATTCAACAGCTGATTCACACACAGGAAGAGTATGACATAAAAGAGAACTAAAACTGCTCCATAAAGAACATCATTAACTAGTTTGGTACATAACCACTATATTGCAGAATATATTAAACTCACTGTAATAACATGTCCTGTCCTGGACATGCAATTTAAATATTTACTCTGTTGGGAATGCCTCCCAGTCTCGTCGAATATAAATACACGGAGTGTGTGAAACTTCAAAAACTTCGACTTGCTTCAAATATTCATCAGCTTAGAATTATAAATTCAGATTATATTTAAAGCTAAAATACATATTTATGTTTATTTTTTATTTTTTGCTGTGAATTAAAATACGAATTAGGCTATTGTTCAAATAACAAAAATCTCACTAATTAAAATACATGAAGTGACTAAATTAATTTATTATCGTAGAACTAAATATGATAATCATAATTACATAATAACATTTTGTAAAATGTATTTAATAGCTTTTATACAACATAAATAGCATATTTTTTCCCAACATTAAACTTTTTTTTTAATAGGTAAACTCTGATGCAGCTTTGAGAATATTTAATATAATTCAATTCAACCTCTCTTCGAATTGAAATACTCTACTCTTTACACCCCTGCTGGAAATTGATAGCAAACCATGTGACTGGTTTGTCTGCAGATGTGGCAGCAAGCACGAAGCAATGGCTGGGAACGTGCTTTCTGCGACAAACACTTTGTTTCGGCGGCCACCATGGAGATGGTGGTCGGGATGCGGACTCAACTCCTTGGTCAGCTGCGAGCTCTAGGGTTCGTGAGGGCTCGAGGATGCGGGGATATTCGCGACCTCAATACCAACTCGGAGAATTGGGCGGTGGTGAAGGCTGCTCTCTGCGCCGGGACGTACCCCAACCTGATGCGGGTGGACAGAGAGCACACCCAACTCAGAACACAGTAAGTCACAATCATTATCGGACCACAATAGTCCTGGTTCAATCCTGGGCATTTGCTCAAGTAATTAATCAGCTGTTTTGGTGTTCATCCCAATACCCAGTTATTTCAATACCTGGCTGTAGGGCTGTGTGTGTAAGAGGTGATAGCTGTGTAAGATACCTGCTATGGAGAAGAGAAGTGTCCTTGAAGTGTAAGGAAGTGCTGTACAAGGTGTACTTTGTATCTAGTGTCACATATGCAGCAGAAACATGGAGAGTACATATAAAGAGGTACTAGGAAAGTGGAAGCCATGGAAATGAAGTTTGTGAGGAGCATGCTAGCTGTCACAAAGAGAAACAAGATTAGCATTGAAGTTATCCGGGAAAGAGGGGAGGTATATGGAGTAAATGAGATAATCCTAAACTTTAAACTGCCTTGATATGGCTTTTAGCGAAATTATATCGAATGATTATATTAATGAAATGTCTTAGGAAAGAGTTCCGTGTGAATTTCCACCCATCTTCGGTACTTCGAGAATGCCCCAAGTCGCCACGCACCTCGGTGGCCTCGGCTCACAACGCGAGTGTGGAGAACCTTCCGTCTGATTGGCTGTTGTATGAAGAGATGAGTCGCACGGGCAGGTTTTGCCATGCCCGCTGCTGTACCCTGGTGTCACCCATCACAGTCGCTGTGTTCGCCGGACCCACCAGACTGCCCATTGATGCCGTGAACGCTGCTGAAAGTGAGTGGGGAGAATTCTTAACTGTTCAAACTATGGTCAGTTTTTATAACAAATGGTACCATTACTTGCATCGGTGGTTGCATGGTCCTACATGTCACACTCGTGTTACACTGGGCTGCCACTGACAGGGAGATCGAGATTTGAACCCCGGTTAGGTGTAGTGAAGTTGTTTTTCCTTGTTGGTTTCTCGCTCTACCTCCACACAAACGCGGGTACATTTACCTCAAAACTTTACATTCCTCATTCCTATTCCATTAGCATGATTAATTTATGCTTATAACTCGAGTGAGTACTAAGACACGGTGAACAAAAAAATAATTTTATGAACAACCTCTACATTGCTTGATTATTATTTTTTCTGACTGCGTTTTACCACTACGTCGGAATATATACCAGGGATGTGCAAGAACCACTTTTTCACTTCGAGGTTAGTGGCCTGGTGGTCTAGGGGGTAAGGTGTCAGACTTCTATGCTGGCGGCCAGAGTTCAATCCTCGGTCCCGGCAAAGATTTATCTGATTACCAAACCCTTCCTTCACCTCTGACAAGGCGTGTATTAATCACAACTTGTGAATGTGAGGAATGCCAGGCCTCCACCGTTGTTCGGATTCCACGTTAAACTGTAGGTCCTTCATTTCATCTCACAACCACCCTACCATTACATATTAGCGTAAGTGCGTATAACCCGAACGGGTAGTAAGACACGTGCTAATAATAATAATAATAATAATAATAATAATTCACTTCGAGACGATAATATGAAAAAAACAAAAATCTAGGATGAGGCGATAAAACTTCCTTTGAAAGTACAAAAATGTAAATTATGTTTATTAAAGTAAATATATTATCGTTTATAGAGGGCTAAAGTTCCTTTTGACATTTGGGCTAACGCTGGCTTTGTATTATCTTATTGTGTAATATATTCAAAAAAGATATAGCTCATAAACATTTTATGATGTAACAGTTTATAATCTCAAAGTTTGGTATTGAAAAATCATATCTATAACCAAAACATGTCTTAAAGAAGGCTGCTTTTGGGGAAAATGTGTGGCTTGGTTTTGAATCCTTTAGGTATAAAAATAATGAATTCACGGTGATTTGGTGTGTGTATTTTTTCGGGCATCTACTCGCGTTTTCACAATATTTTTTTAAATTTTGGAAGGAAAGTGTGAAACTGTTTAGAAAAGCACCCTCAGTACACCCAACCAGGATTCCAACTCCAACCTCGTTGTCCTCAGCAAACCAGACTAGAGGAGTCTAATATTTAGTTTGCCTGCACACTGATACGAGTAACAACCTATATTATTATAAGTTGATGTCTTGACGCTGGTATTCGTCAGCAGTGGTGCGCGGGGACCGAGCCATCGAGACAGAGAGTGACAGTGAAGTGGAGGAGAGGTTGGACGGAGAGAACACCATGATGAAACTGGACGACTGGGTGGTGTTCCGGGTTGACGCCGAGGGCTCCCACCTGGCCCTCCACCTGCGACAGAAATGGAACTCGTTGTTCCTCCGTAGGATGAGAGCTCCGTCTAAACCGTGGTCCCAGGTCAGAGCACATCTTCCTGCATTCACTTAGTTTATTCATTGACTGTATAGGGGCTGTGTCCTTGGTATGAGTGGCGATAACAGCTTTCTACAGGCATACACTCAAAAATAATTTTCACCTTAAAGAACTGCTTTGAAATTAGGTTTCTTTGTTAGGGTGTGCGAGTATTCAAAATTTTGAATAATAATAGGTCAAATATTCTATTCGAAACTCCGAATAGTTAAGTAATAAATCTCTTTAAAGTCCTGTGCAGCACACAGCAGTTGGCACGAGACAAGCGGGTAGCTAGATAATCCGGGGAGCTAAAAATACTCTTGTCTTTTATTCAATAAGAGGGGAGGGGGGAATACCGATGTTAGCAGAAATATATAATAAATCTCTATAAGGAAAACTTCTTTTCGCTTTATAATGTAATTATATTCCGATAGAATGAAACCTAGGTTGAGGGTTTGGGCGGTTCCGTTCGAATTTCTTTAAGAGGTAACCAATGTAAAGTGTGAATTTTGTTCTTCTCTTCATTGTTAAAGCCATATTGTGTTCGTCCCTTTTAAATGCTTCCATCCACCTTTCCTATACCTTCTTCCAGAAGTTAGCAGAAAGCAAGAGGTTGTAGCCTGCATAAGGGTTGGAAGGAGGGGAAGGTTTTTTTTTTCTTATAAAAGCTGATTGAGAGACAAACATTTGGGGGCCATGTG
>CABFVX010000561.1:19945-73140 GCA_902151425.1 Timema shepardi
GGGGGGGGGGGGGGGGGGGGGGGCGGGGCAGTATTGCAAGGCCAACCATTTGAGTGCTTGTCCGTATGTTGTTAGGACTGGGAGGTGAACCAGACATAATAGAGATTACAAGAAGGGGTGCCACGTCTAGAGAAATGTAAGGGGTTTCAAACCTAGAGAACATTAAAAAAAAGTTTCAAACCTAAACAAAATTTAAGGGGGTAAGCCTAGAGAACAGTTAATTGGGTTCAAACCTTGAAAACATTTAAGTGGTGTCAAGCCCATACCACATTTAAAAAGTTTCAAACCTGGGAAACATTTAAGGAAAGTCAAACCTAGAGACCATTTAGAAGGTTTCACACCTAGAGAATATTTAAGGCATTTAAATCCTGGAGAACATTTAAGGTGTTTAAAACTTATAGAACGTTTAAGGGGTGTGTAAAGCTTAGAGAACATTTAAAGGTGTCAAGAACTAATTTTATCATTCATTACTGTTGTGTTGTTTTAGTATATTTATTTTTGTAACATGAAAGTGGCAGAGCTTTGAACTGATACTAGTAATAATATTCAGTATACAACCATTCCCCAGGATGAAAGGAGTGACAGTGTCTCTTGTAGTGTCAGTTGGTGGCTTGACAGACTGATGTTCAATAGTATCTTTTAGCTCAGTGAGGAAAGCAACAGGAAACTACCGTACTCCTATATTTCCCTAGTACACCTTTACAGCGCTGCATAGGCTTTCAGCTGACAGATTTTGTTTAGGATCCAACCAAAGTTTGGGTTGAGTACTAATCATCACACAAACAAAAGTAGGTCTTGCATATTAGAAAATGAGAACTTTATTGGTCACCCCATTATTTTACCTTTTCTAAAAATATTTTTTTAGTTTAAAGAAATATAATATCTACACTGACAAGTTAAACATTCTCCATGACATTTTTGAATTTAAATTTCTGTCAAAAACTTATCACAAAAAATATTTTGGTGAAACCCGTTGTCTAGGAAACTGGATCAAAGGCTCTTCTCGATTTCTTAAAATTTTGTTTTAAATTCATTTTTATTTTATTAATACCAGCTCAAATAACAATGTCTTGAAGTAATTTTTTTGTATTTTGCTTACTTTATTATAAAACTAAATTTTCAATATAAATTTACTAATTTAAATTATTTTTATCAAAAATGTAAGAAATATCTGCTATTTCACTTGTACTATTCAGTATTTGTTCGAAATTTTTATATTCGATTCGATAAATAATCCTATTTGCACACCCCTCTTATTTTTATAGTCCTTTAGATTGACTTAGATTAGTAAAATAGAAAAATTCCCCCAAAGTTAAAGATCCATTCTTTTGATCTTCTTAAAATCCTGAAAGAAATTTGAGGATTGGACAAAAAATGTACCCCAACATAATTCCAGGCCAAACTTTATACTTTAACTTGACTTGAATCCATATGATAGTGGGAAAAAAACTTATTATCTAAGAACATTTAGTATTTTCAACAAAAAGTAGGAATCGATGTGATTAAACTATAATCGAGGACATTAAATGTGTTAACAGCTGGTGGAATACTAATCTATTTTGCTCACTGTGCTTTTCAAGATTCAGAATTGTAATTTCTGGCTAAAATGAAAATTTGACTTAAAAAAAATTAGATCTAATTCAAATACAATTTTTTTGTAATGATGAAAATAGGTAATAACCAATAATGTGCTTTTTTTTATTGGGAAGAAGGAAACAGAAATAGCTTGAGTATAATGTGAAAAATGTGTCGGTTCTGAACATAAAATGCATTCCTGGTTCGCAATTACATAAATACTGATTTTAAAAGTAGAACAAAAGATTATCCCTCTTTAAGGTGTGAAATCTCGTATCGAGTACAAATCCTAGCATTATTCACATTTGTATTCAGAATTTCACACAGGTTTATTCCATTTACATGATTAACTGGTAAAGATGTGATGCACCAGGTGGACGAGATGGTGCTGAAGACTCTGATCAACGTCTTGACAACAGAAGAGCAGTCTCTTGGTCTTCAGCAGCCACCGGGGGTAGGACAGCGTCCTCGAGCTATGCTGATTGATTGCTATCCTGCGGGTCGGTCCTTTCTTACCACAATCCCTAAAAATAATATAATTTTTATTTTTTTAAATCATTAATTGCTATATTTGTTCAATTTTTATTAGTGAGTTGTTGGTTTTCGCTTTTACATTGATGGATTAATGGCCAAAGGTGTGGGTGTTGTGTCAGAGCTAGATTTAAGTTAGTTTATAAGCCGCATGCTGATATAATCAGTTGGATTAGAAATTGCACTTTAAATACTTGAAATAAGTTTTTTTAAATATGTATATAATTATATATATACACCCCCCTAGTGATATTTAAAATAAGGGAAGGGTAAATTTTCAGCTTGACTTTAAATTGAATTTTAATGAAAATGCTGAGTTTTATTCAAATTTTAGTAATATAGAAAAATATTTGTACTACATGTAATATTTAAAATTAAATTGTTACAATGGATCTATGTGTAAACAATAACCACACAAATTAATTTCCTAGAATGATTTTTTTTTATGAAAAAGTCTTACAAATTTGGATTTGAACTAGATTTAAAATCGTTGTACAAGCTATTCTCTTTTAATTAGATAAAAAAAAATTGGGGAGACAGGTGGTTATTTGTAACATTTAGTATCTTAAAATTGATTCAAATTAATAAACTAAAAACTTTGGAGATAAAATTTTAAATATCAAGTACTGAAATTTTTTGAGTTTAGTTCTAAAACTTGACTTGAACTCGACTTATCAACTACTCACAACACCTTATTTAAAATAATTATTGGTGATATTTCAATTGAATGGAAAAATTGGTCAAATTAGTTTTAAAAACAATTCTTGAAGAAGCCTTTAATAAGTTGGCTTATATTTGTATTTATTTTTAAAGAGTTTTTACTAAAAAATGAAAATATCTTCGGAAATAAATTGTTGATATTAGGGTGCAGAAGAGTTGCAGAAGAAGGGGAGCAGCATGATGAGACCCACCTCCGTCAAGGCCCCAAGACCACCTCTGTCAAGTCTGGCCCTGACTCGGGTATTTATTATTACGCTGTCGATAGTCATCAACTCGACTCTAGACCTGTTTTGAGGGTTGAATGGTCTAAGGCACAGGTGTCAAAATATTTTTAATATAAGTGTCGCACTGAAAACTTTGAATTCACTTAGAATATTTGTTTGCTTTGACTTCAATTCAAAAGTAAAATCATATATTCGACAATTACGAAGCTTCGTCAAAAAACATATTTAAAGCTAAAACACACATTAAGGGGTTGCTTTTTTCATTTTCTGTTGTTATTTCCATCACAAATTAGTGTTCACATAAAAAAATCTAAACTAATTCAATTACATTTTGGCATAATAACATAATTTATCATTTTAAGATAAAAGATATTAATTATGTTTGAAATATAGCATTTTGTAAATTTGTTTAGTACTTAAATTTTTATAGTCATACAAAGTACAGTGTTTTTATCCAACATTAAACTGTATTTTTAAATAATCAAACTTTTTTTGGCTTTAGAAATGTCTCATATTATTTGTTTCAACTATGTTTTGGGATATGGCTTTATGTGACCTGTGGGCCGCAAGTTTTACATGCCTTATTACTCTTGCAAAAGACTGGAATACTGTTGACCAGGAGATGGGGGTTCAAATCCCGCTCAGGTATACTTGGGGGTGGTATGTTCCTAAATGGTTTACACTCTTCTTCGAAGCTAATATGAACACACATTTTTTCTAAAATTTAACCTTCCTCATCTTTAACACATTAGCGTAATTAGTACATAATATCATTGGGTATAACCCAAATGGGTATTAAGCTGTGGTGCTTAAGATCAAAACTAGAGCTTATAGTATTTAAAAGATATGTTCTTTCATACATTTGTAGGCGATCTCTCTGAAAGCAGTAGTGTGAAATCCGTGGACAGCCAAACTTCGTCCCCCACCCCCTCACATACAAGCCCTGTAGCCTCCGAGGGAACTCAAGCCACTACCACTACGGCTCCAAGATATTTCGTTATCAAGGCTGGCAGCTTAAAGGCCATCGAAACCTCTCTCAACAGAGGGGTGTGGGCCTTTACCCCCAACACTGAGAGGAAACTCGTCAGGTTATTCAAGGTCATTACCTCCATCTCTACCTAGTGGACTCTATACGTTATTTTTATTTGATTTTCTTTTATTAAGAAATCGCTTCAAATACTAAAATTGTATAAAAACATATTTTATTCTTAAATTGATTAGTAGTGTTACATAAGAACCATAAACAACCTTTTTATTTACAAGTTAACAAACCAGGGAGTTGAACTGAAATACTTAACACTTCTGGTTTTCTGTTCTGGTTCTTCAAACAAAATTTTAAAGGTTCTGGTACAAAACAAGTTGTTTATTTAAAAATAGTATTAATTCAGCAGCTTAATAACGGCACACATTATTTTCAATTCGGAGGATCATTTGAGCAGGAGATAATTTTATTTTTGTTTGTATGATCTTATGATCATTTCCTGGCTCTAGATCCAGAGGTCTCAGGATCATGCACTTTATAAGATTTATCTGTGAAACAATGTGTCTGGAATGAGGTTAAACTCAGCTTCAGGAGTGCAAATGAGACACTACTTGGCTAGTCTAGAAAACTGATAAAACACCAGAAGGGTTTGTTGTCCTAAACGCATGTACCCTCTATCCGCAGAGGTTTTTACTCTCTTCGCCAACAGACAAAGGCTACTTCTTGGCCTGTATGGTTTGATTGCAGGTTGACTCCATGAAGTTTTATTTTATTTTTAAATTAATATATATGGTTTGAATTAGGAATGATAGCCAGAACTATTACCTTGGTGATACTGGAGTAGAAATTGTTTAGATATAACACTAAAAAAACACAAACACATTTTTAAGGACAAGCTTTCACTGTCACAGACAGCTCCATCAGGTCAAGAGAGTTGTGTGATGCTTTTGGTTGAACTTCAAGGTTGACTGTCCACAGCCGACTTTTTCAGTTATGACATCACTGTATAGATGGCAGCACTTTGAATAATTAGATAGATAGAAAAACTAAAAATTGTGTTATATACTGCATTATTGTGACATTGAATGTAATAATGAGTGTGCTTGTAGGAAGGTGAGGAATTATCTAAGGTTGAGGTTAGGAGGGGCTTGTCTGGAACAAGCCCATCAATATATCATCAAGTCCAAACAAGCCCCTAACCTCTCCTTCCTACCAGCACACTCATGTGTTTGTGTGTTTTTTTAGTGTTCTATCTAAACAATTTCTACTCCAGTGTCACCAAGTTAAGTGTGTTGGTTATCCCTCCTAATTTAAAACATGATTTAGCCTAGTGATCCAATCCAAATAACCTTAATAAATTGATATATCAAATGCTTGTTTGATGTACAGTCAAACCAGCTACTTAACATGTTAGAACCAAAAGGAAATGGTGTAGACCTTTATTATGATTTTAGTCTATTTCATTATTTGTCTAAATAATGTAAACAAGCTATATAGTATGTCTGGCAATTCTTTTTATGTATACAAACATTCTCTTAGGCTTTATTAACAGGCTATTGAAATAAGATTACGGCAATATTCCAGACATTTTAAACTTAAAATTTTAGTACTTTCTTGAAGTTCTTAATTAGTAAACACACCAACATAATAAATGAGTTTGCAGGGTCATAATAATATCCTTGATGGGTCATTCACTCTCCATGTAATTTGAATAAATTCCTCAAACCAGTAATGTTTGCTCATTTGATATGAATGAAGCTAACTATTTTGGTTGTCCCTTTTTATTTCCAGGAAGGTAAGCGTGTGGTGCTTGTGTTCAGCGTTCAGGGAAGCGGTCATTTCCAGGGTTTTGCCCACCTCAGCGGGGACAAGGCCCAGCCTTTGGACCCCACGTCTGACCTCACGGGGCCTAACCTCAGTGCTCCGTTGCCTGTCGAGTGGGTGAAGAGGGCCAACATTCCCTTCCAGGCCACCAGGCATCTCCTGAACCCTTACAATGAGAACCGCAGGGTGCAGACCAGCCGCGATGGACAGGTGTGAACAATCTGTTAGAACAGCTTGCGATTCAGGTCCGAACTGAGCCCGTCGTTCAATCTCACATACACTGGGACGATGCTTCTTGTTTTAACTGGACGTGGCTCAACAACGGAGGGCAATGAGCTTTTGGTTATTTATATTTCTGCTCTTTGGCTTATCACTCTTCTGTGCTTTCTTGAGCATTTACACTAATGGAGGAAATGTACCTACATTTGTTCAAAGGGAGATTGGAAAAACCAATTCGAAATAAACACTTAAATACACTTGACCAAGATTCAAACCCTGACCTCCTGGTCACTGGTAAATCAAATAAGACAAGACTGATTTCTTTGTCCGCTTTCTCATTGTGTGTTTTAGTGAATTGAATTTAGTTTTTTTCATATAACATACATATTGCAATCTACCATGAAATAAACTACAACATAGTGTATATTATATATTAGTGTCTTCATCATCATCATCATCTTCATCATCATCATCATCATCATGAACTGTCTCTGTACTGTTCAGTAAAATGACTCCGTCTCCATCTGTTACTTCCATTATTCTTCCTCCTTTACTCCCACACTTGCTGTTAATCTACTTCATATATCCTTTGTGATATTTTCACTCCAAGACTTTAACTTCATCACTCCTTGGGATGAGTGATAACTTATAAGTATGTTTACTAAATTTAAATGTATTAAACTCAGGTTGATTAATTTCTTACATTTCAGGAGATTGAACCGAGTATAGGTGAGACCCTATGCAATTTGTGGGACAAGGTGCCTCCTTTTGTACCCAAGGCGGCTTTGTTCAACTCGCTCAGAAACCACGAGCAAGCAGAAGGGCAGACTTCCCGGAACTCTGGCCCAACGTACCCTCAGGGTCGCCCCATACGGGGAGGCTACCAGTTCCCGCTGTACAACCCAGGATACCATCACTATATGGGGTACCCTCGTAACCACCCACCCAAGTGAAGATATCAAGTTTCTTGGCAACCCATAATGTGACTGGTTTGTGCTTCGTGCAAGTATTGTTGGTGGGGCCATCAACGTTGTTGGAATATGAAGTGATGTAGAAAATAAGTGAAATTTTAATTCATTGGCATTTTGTATCAGTTTTTAAAATACAAAGTAGAAGAGTGTAAACTGTTAGTTTTATGTTCCTTTTGCAAAGAACACTGATATATTTGATCAAGAATCCAGTAAAAAACTGTTAAAATAACAATATATCTAGGATTTATAAAGCTACTTTCATTAAAAATTACTAAAAAAGTTGATATTTTTTGGTTTACAGGCATGCAAGCGAGTCACCTTTATCTGCGAATCATTCTTAGTCATTACTTTCAATAAAAATCACTTTTTACCACAAAGCAAGGCTTTTCTTTCTCAGAAAGATCAACATAATTTATTATGAAAAGAGAAAAGAAAATAACTGCATTAAAAGATAAAAATATTGATTTTTTAAACATAAGCATAAGGAAACATTTAAACACAAAATAACTTAAACAGAACTTTACATTAGTGTATAGTGTTTTTACACTGTTTTATAATACATTAAACAGGAGTGAAAGATTTAAGAAGTATAAAAAACAGAACTGTAAATAAACTTTTTACTAAAACAAGTGAGAGGATCACGTAGGGCTTTGCTAATAATTTGCAGACAATGTTTGCCAATTAGGCTCACAAAAAAATAAATGAATAGATTAAACAAAAAAACCTAAAATAAAAATTTTAAAGCGCAAAACTTCTTTAATAATTAAACTCCTTGATTCACAGATTCATAAAAACCTAAACAAGCGCATATATGATGCTGACTGACAGCTATGGTCCAGTTCATTGTCAAGAGAATAAATAGAAAGGTAGCGCTACTTGGAGTAATATGATTATGTCACTCATTACACAGCTGTTATATCTTAATATTAAAATAGCTACACATAAATATTATTTTAATTAAGTATAGTATTGACGTTAATTGGGCATTGGTGTGGATTTAAAGTTCTAAAATTTGACCTTATTTTTAAACTTTGTTTGTGTTTGTGTACTAATGGATGTCACAGGCTCAACCATTCAGATGTCTCCATCTGGAGCTATGTTCTATTCTCTTTACGTTGATTCAATCGTGGTTTTACACTCTTCTGGGAAAGAAAGGGCCTGATTTACCCTGAACGTTACTGTAATGTGTTTGCCTGTGTTCTTAATCGTGAATGTTGAGGCCTACATTTTTCTGGCAAGTCTGCCCTTCTTTCATTGCTATTTAAATTCATGTGTTTGTTGCCATTTTGTCTTTGTCTACGTCATTGTGAAAATGGTAACATAAACATTGGTCATTTTAACAGATAACTAAATAATAAATATTGTCGTTTTTGTGTGTAAGGGACTATGCCTAATTATTTTTAAATGGTATTACTTATTGTGGTTGGTTAATTTCTTATGGCAACTTGGGGTCAATCTATTTTAGAAAACTACCTGGTCGTTAAAAGTCGTTTTTTGAGTCTACTAAACTCACAAATAACATTTGAGTGTGACCAAAATAACCTTTATCAATCGTAATTGGTAGAAAATACAAGAGTTATAGACATTACTTTTAGGTAGGGGTGTGCGAAGCTTCGAGAATCTCGAAGTCGAAGCGAATATTAACTAACTTCGGCTTCGACTTCGACAAAAAATATTTACTTCGAAAAATTCGAAGCTTCGAAGCTTCGGCAAAAAATATATAAGTATTTTCAATTTTAACCATTCTGAGCTATTATTCTAGTAGATTATATTCATGTTTACCACACACAATTCACAATTTAAAACAAAAATAAACGTTGAATTATAGAATACTTACTAATATGTATGAGGCGCAAGCTTCTAATACAAATTATTTTCATTTGTTTACTTTTACGAAAGATGGGCCTTATCGATTTATAGGTTAAATATCGATTAGTTCGATATTTTTTAATATCTATGTATTGACACAAAAGGCCATGGTTATGAAACGACTAGTTGATTGTGACTGACATAATTATTATTATTCCACAATATTTCTACTGAGATTAGTGACCACTTTTAATAAATGGTGATCACACTATTTTTGTTTTAAAAAAAATGTTCCTGTAAGTATCTTTTTCTTATTCTCTCAATAAATAACTTGTGAATTTTAAATAGTTCGTTTTGATGAAATATTGAATATATCGATAGTTACACAATTTCAATAATCGATTATATTCGATGCTACACGGCCTGATCGATTCACAAATTAAATACGTTCAGCTATCTTCACCGCCACATGACCTAAATTCACGTGATAAAAATAATATTTATAAAAAATCAATATACAATTTAAAATCATATTTTTGCTTTGAATTTTGCATAATTTTTTTCAAGTGAATCTTTTTCAATATTCTGAAATGAAATGACCTTCACGTGTATTTGCTCTACTCAACAGAAAATGTTATGACGCATGCGCCAAGAGATAAATTAAAAACTTGATTGAAAGTCGAAAAGATTAATTTTGATACAGAATATAAGCAAACATATTTACCCTTTACTGATTAAATTTTGTTTCAATTTTAAATTATACTTTTTTATTTAACTAAACAATTAAATGATTTATTTATATTAACCCAAAAACTTGATGGAAAATTTGATGACCTCATGTTGGCAACATTAGACTGTTTCTGTTTCTTATTTATTTATCAATAGTTTTGGTTAAGCCTACGAAAATGTCCGAAACAAAGAAAATTAAAAGTGAAATATGGGTATTTTTCACGAGAGCTTCTAAGAAAACTGCCCAGTGTAAAATATGCCTGAAAAAATACAAAACGCCAACAGGTGACTTATTGCTATTAGAAACGTTTTTCTTTTTAAAAGAATCCATATTTTTCTGTAATACCAAAAGATTTACCTTTTTTAAAAAATTTAAAACTGGAATAAAAATAACTTTGATAGCTTATTTAGAGCATGTGTTGCAGTTTATCTACATTTTATTTTAATGTGTTAGATTGAACAGTAATAATTAGCTATCCATGATGCCAAAGCAGAATGTTATGGTGTTTGTACACTTTTGACAAAGGCAAAAGCAATTGTGGAACATTACAGTCGTAGTCCATCCACAAGAAAAAGATTACATACGGTAATGGAAGAGATGGTACTGCCAGTACTCGAGTTAATTCAGTTTGTGGACACACGGTGGTCCAGCGAGTATAACATGCTTTCTCGATTACATGCTGTTAGAAAAGCTGTTGGAGCTGAACTTGCCAATTCAGAAAATAACATCGAGATCCTAACTGAAGTTGAATGGAAGCAAGCAGCAGGCATTGTAGAGGTTCTTGGGCCACTAGCTGACGCCACCAAGGAAATCAGTGGAGACAGTTATCCCACCTCTTCAATGGTTATACCCATCCTTCCTTGCCTCAAATCTCTTAAATGTTTTTATCACTAGCAAGAAGGATGGTGTAATGTTCGCAAGAAGTTTAGATAAGGCTTTGAAATCTCGCTTCAGTTTCTACGATTCAGATCCTATTTTCTGCCCATCCATGCTATGCGACCCAAGATTTAGAGGTGTCTTGATCGATGATATGGTGGCAGTAAACACGCTAGCAATTGAAGTTAAGAAGTTGAGTGACAAGTCATCTTTAGAGCCTAACGTAAAAGATGAACACCCCTCATGCTCCTCTTCTAGTTCTGGACTATGGTCAAGTTTTGATTCCATACCAAATACCACCCAACCGGCAATAGACAACAACAGTGAAGTGAAGGATTACCTAAATGAACCACGGGTGCCTATATCTGGTGGAGGGAAGAGGGTTCTTGAAAATACCCTAATGTCTCCAAGGTAGCCCTGCTACAAGTGTGTGCAGTGAAAGGGTATTTTCTAGTTCAGGAAACATTGTACCAGCCAGACGAGAACCGTTGACTCCTATTCATTTTGAGGAATTAACATCTTTCAAAATAACTTGAAGAGAAAGTAACACTTCTAACTGCCTGTGTGGATAATTTCTTACAATGTTTGTTTTTATTTTAACTTATAAAAACTGTTTGATGTTGATATAATTTTTCTTAATTCTTAATATTCGTTTTTTAAAATAAGTTATAACATAATCTGCCCTGAAGTGAATATTTTTTAAAGTTTAATTGCAAATCAAATGTAGGATAATATTATTGCACAATGTCACAGGACTGTGTAAATATTTTCTTAGCATATAACTTAACCTAATATAGTATATACCTATGTTTTTTATAAAATATAATTGTCTATTTACGTGCCCAAGTAAATGTCTTTTTAGTAGGCCTACATATTTTTTTCTAAAAAGGTTATTGTCTTATTGTGTATTACTACATAATTAGGCTAAATTGTGAGGTTTTATTAAAGTTAGATAAAATATATCAATTTAATAGCATTTGAACTAAATATAAATATATTAAGGCTAAAAACATCCAGTTTTTTTTAAAAAAATAGCTTGTTTTAAGAGCTATTATTAGTTGTTTAAATTTTATTCGAACTTCGATTCGACTTCGAGAATATTCTTGAATATTCGCTTCGACTTCGCTTCGAACTGAAAAAACTGGCTTCGCACACCCCTACTTTTAGGGGTTATGAATTACCATATATTTCATTTCATAATATTGTTTCCTAGAATTTGTATCTTCAATGACGTGATTGATGACTGCATACATACAGTGAAATCTCCCTTAGCGGACACCTCTGAATAACGGATTCTTCTTTATAATGGATAGCTTAAATTTCCTCGGCCAAATAACATTGACTCTGATGGCGAAACAACTTTCCAATAATGAGCCCAGATACTGCTAGATACGCTTATTTATGCATAAAAATATTCAAACAGAGGAATAAAATTGAAAACCGCAGTCCATATTCACTGTTTTACTTTAGGAATGTCACTGTCTTCCTCTAGAGAAAGTTTCTAGAATAGCCTAGGAGTATTGGCTACGATACTTCAAGGTTATACCTTCCTCCCTTTCCTAGCCTTCAACTTGGCTTGTTCCATCAGTTTAGTGTGTACTCGTGCACACATATGTCTTATTGTTAACATTTCATTTGATTTGCATATTGTTTTGTGCAATCTATACAATATATATTTATTAGTCTTAACTATCCTGCATACAATCATCCATAGCGCATTTATTATATTGTTGTAGTTAATATACACAGTAAATAGGTTCATGTTGATTAAACTGTATTTGAGCCCTATGATTTTTAAAAAATATCCAAATAACTTAGATGTTTTTGATCTCGTCAAGTGTCCGCTACTAAGAGACTTCACTGTAATTTGTTACGACTAGATTTCACCCTGTACCAAAAAGTATAAAAACAATTGTATTATAATATTTAAGTGTTTTTTAATGTGTGTTAATGGTTTTACTTATATTCTTACTTTATTTTCTACAAACTCTACCATAATTATTAAAGAACTATATTTAATAAACATTATTATTATATCCTAAAACATTGTTTTGTTTTCCTTAAATTCCTGTAATAACATGTTGTAAATGATTTACAATCTTAAATAACTAGGCCTAATGTATTCTTTCTTCCAGGTAATCTTATTTCAGATGAGATAGACACGATAGATAGACATATATTTATATATATTCTATGCATTGAAAAAAAAAACATGGACACATCAATCGAACCCAGCGCATTTGGCATAGTACGCGAATGCTCTTACCACTGAGCTATCCAAGGGCACAGTCCCAAAAATAGCAGTGCCGGAGTTCTTCATTTGTGGTATTAGGGGTGGGAGGTGGTATGCAAACAAAATGAGATAAAAAAAACACTGGCTCACTTCTGTCTTTCAGTATCGTTTAGAGGGCCCTATATCTACTGTAACAAGGGCCGTATTTAGGGTATGCAACTCCCCTGTGCAGTCATTTATTTTACGGCACGCCCCCTCAAACATCAACACCATTTCTCACCTAACTATAGCATTGGCTTGCAGGTATTATATGCTTGTGAAACTTATACATATAGCTAATTTATTTAATTTAAATATTGTAACACAGTTGAATAAACCATAAAAACATTGAAATTTACAAGTCTATGCAACTATTACTGTACAACAAATGTTTGGATATCCATATTAAAATCCAAGAAACCACAAGAACACTAAATAAATGTTTCAAAGAAACTGATACTTGATAATACTGTTTGAAATAGAACACACAAAAATAAATTAAGGTCTCGGCTAAGATACAAGCGGCATAGTGGAGCCGCATAGTTTTTTGTTTGTATTCCTTGATAGGGAAAGTGACGTTCCCTGGCTATGATAAACGAGCGCGGCACTGTTTGCAGTAGGTTCAAGACATTAAGTGTTTGGCTGTCGCTCAGGTTTCAGTCTAGTTCGAGATGTCGTCAGTGAACCTTGTGTCCTCAAAAAGGAAATCCTGTAAGGAGAGTAAATTATAGGATGGTAAAGTGCAGGTGTTATGTGACCAAGTGGAAATGTTATCTGGCGATGTACAAAGTTCATCAAAAAAATATAAATAAAAAGTTTAAATCCTAACATAAATTGACAGACAAGGAGTATGAAGTCTTGATCTCAGAGGTGCAGTCGAGGCCATGCTTATGGAATGATTGCCACAATGATTTTAAAAACTCTGGAATTAGGTTGGATCATCAATCAAATTGCCAGGTAGTTTAATATCAATATTTTATTAATAGTGAACATCGCACTATATATATTACGGGCCAACCATTCACTTTTCAATTTTGCGAGATTGTCCTCACAAACTTGGCTATTATATTTTTCATGTGAATCGATGGTTTGTCTCATAATGGTGCTTAACGTTATATTCCTTTATCACAGAGAAAACACAATTACAAATAAGACAAAGTGATCTAATGCTTTCATTAAATAATACTAGAGCTACCATGCTTCATTAAATATTCTATACTCCTTAACTTTTATTTTAATACCATTTTATTAATATGTAAAAGATAAACCAAAACAATTCTTACACAATGACTCAGAACAAAGTGTTGGGAGGAGGACACGTAGATACATTGAGAGTTTGAAGTGAAGGGATTCGGAGGTATCTCAGAAAGTTAATGAAGAGTTCCCGGAAACGAGACTTTTTAGATTGTAAGAAAAATCCCTTTTACTCAACATAATAGAACTTAGACCTCCTACTTCCTTCTAAAGAAACAGTTTATTATTTACAAGAAGTTGTTTCCGTCTGTCTTGCGAGTCTGATGGCAGCATCATCGTGACCACAATGTCTTGTACTCTAGATCGGAGAGACATCGGTCGTCGAATATTAGATTGGAGAAGTGTTTTGTTCCCAGTGGACGAAGTTATTTTATACTGGTTGAACAGACGAACCACAGGCAAGGGGGAAAGGCTGGTGTTAGAAGTACCTCTTGACGTTGAGAACACCACATAGGCACCTGGCCATGACGTACACACCCACACGAGCCACGATGAAATCCACTGTTTGTTTGATCTAGTTGAGTCAAGTCTAGAGTTGAATGAAGGCCCGTGTGTGCAACTCTTACGACGGAACCATTCTTACCCAGCAATGTTCCAGAGGCATGATATTTAACAAATTATGTTATAACAATAATAGATATCCATACATATTTTATTTCGCGAAATTATTTTATCACGCAGATTTAGTTTGTACGGGCAAGGACTGGTTAGCCCGCAACACGAGGAGTTAAAAGGTAAATTCTTCAGGTGCCAACAGGATTGTAGTAAAGGGAAATGGACTAATGAGAAATATAAATTATCTAACACTCAATCAGTATCCTTATTTATTTGAAACCTATAATTTTTTTTATCAATCCCCTTAATTCTTAATATAAGTGATATCTGTGTAGCGTTGTCAGACAGATTGGACAGCTACAACTAAATATCAATATTTTAATAATTTACGAAAGAAAGAAACAATGTTAAGATATTTAAGAAAGTAATCTACCTCAAAGTTTATTTTCGCTGACTAGATGTAGTCGAATAAAATTACGTATCTCCCTAAACTGAAACACGCGGTTGTTCAAAAATATTGTCTTTTGATAAATACTGTAGCGGACGTCAGAGAAGAGTATTGATATTATCATATTTATAAGTGTATACTTTAACGCATACCCTTTTCCATTGGATGATGTCGGGTAAAGTTACATACGTTTGCCATGCTGTCTACAAGAAAATATAGTAAAGGACGTCTATATCACAAATTCTCATAAAAATAATAACTAAGCCTAAATAATATAATCAAACCAGATATATTTAATTAAAAGATGCTTTAGTATCTACTCACCATTTCAAGATGTTCTTGGATTTATTTGCCACGTGCGGGAAAAGAAAAATTATTCAATGATGGCTGCCACACGCACTATCGTAACTAACTACATCTAACGAACAAAAGAAGTGTATATTGATATCGACACACTGACCCACTCCGCGTCAGAGAAGACTGGTAGCAATCCAAGGAACCATGTTTTCCCCTCTCCCTGCAAGCGTCGGTCCCTGGTTCACTTCTATCCCCCCCCACCTTCATCCGTCTTTCTCTCTTTCTATATTCCTGAGTTTATCACCCTATTTTATTTGTTCCGTTCGTATCAGATTTTGGACTATATATAGGGCTGCTCCCAGGTTCACATCATAACCGTTTACTACAACCCAGAATCGAAGGAGGAACTTCTACAACGTCACGTAACGAAGAAAACGACGACCATGGAGTATTGGCCGTCAGATCCACCGCCAGCCTGTCCAGGACGTCTTACTACGAGTACTTGAGTATCATGAAAAACGTCGTCAAGTCCTTATGACGTTGAGTCTAGTTTGTTCAAAACACTAGACAATGTAGGTCTAGATATTTTTATATTATATGTCTAAGCATATATTTTGTTAATTTAATATCATGTCGAATGGACAGTTAGTTCATTTCAAGTCTTGTTAACTTCAAGATGTAAGAGTTTCAGTTAATTGGTTAAATATCGTGTCCTGCAGTAGGAAGGACAAGTCCTATTTTATTGACTTAGTAAATCAGTCCTACCTACAACTTTCCCTGTGTCCATATGATGCAGTTCTTACATTATGAGCCCTTGGCTCAGAAAGTATTAATGTTTTAGTCATAGACTTGCTAACTTCCACAAGTTCCATTAATTTATTTTGAGCCAATGTTTCTCATGACGTCGTGTACGTCGTGTGCCTCTGTTTAATATTTGGATGGCTACAACCAGGCTGTCGGTCTTGTATTCCATATCACAGTTGAGTTAATGGAAATCTTTATTTTGGGTTGGTCAAGTAGTCACGCTTCTCGTGCGGTATTAGCTTCGGTGAGCAACCGAGGGAACTGCACTAGAGTCATAGTGGGGCTCGCGCAAATAATACCTTTTTTTTCTTTGCCAGTTGTTTGCCTCTAATTATTTTTGTGTTGCTCATAGTGTAATTGCTATTAGAATTTTATGTACTATTGAATGCTCTGGCAGTACCTAAAGGGAAAGAGACCAGCCATAGTACTAGTTTGTTGACACCTGTTTATTAGCCATCGACCGCTGTTATCAACAGATATTTCTGTTGTTTATCATTATCTGAAATGTTTAAAGGATATTATCTTAAAAGCCAACCAAGCAAAACTAATCAACATTTATATGAATATCTTGTTCGATACCTTTAGTTAATAACAGTTTATTTGTTTTCTCCTTTAGAAAACTTCTTCATGTAGCCTGGTGCCTGCACAGCCATTGTAGCTACAGTCAAACCATCACAATTCACAAAGCCTTATTGTTTGCATCAAGCTTCTAACGTATAACCTTCAATATTATTGTAATCCATACTTTTGTTATTTTTGTTTTTAATAAATCTATTTATTGTTCAACTTAATTCTTTTTCAATATAAATTGTGTTATCTGTAGCCCTAGTTCAGCGGAGCCCCAAAGTTCCTCATCTGTATATTTTTTTAAATGTATCTAAATATTTTATTATAAAATGATTAATATAAGTGTATAGTATTAGGGTGGCTCTTAGTTTCAACGTTTGATTTTTTTTCTGCTCCAACCCCCAAATCGGTTCTAAACAATAAAAAAAGATATGTGAAAAAATTTGAGTTTAATCGGATTAAGGAAAAGGGTGCCCTTGGCCCTCAAAAATCAAATAATCATTCAATTATATATAAAAAAGTATATTTTATTTGATTATCTTCCAAGTTATTGATTCTATAATAAAATATGTCAAACAAAGGTTGTAGATATAGACAAGAAGCATACATTATTATCTATTACATTTTTTCGTATAACAAATGGCTTTCGAAAAATAAACCAAAAACTGTTAAACCACTTATTCTAGTTACAATAATTGACGCTGAGACAAAGTATCTTCCTTATAACCAGGAAAGAATCGGTGGTAATCGTTTAAAAATATATTCGCAAACAGCAGATGCTTGTTCTCTTCCGGTCCCGGATTCTAATGCTGGTACTCCAAGGAGTTGCTCAACATCGCCCCTTGAAACGATTACAGGAAGTTTGTCAACAGTGTACCTACCTGTTAACGTTGGGAGCAGTTTACCGTCCCAGTGCACGACAACAGCTTGCAATTCAGTCTCCTTAATTTGTTTTTTAAGTACAGTTGTCCTTTCTTTGCGTATTCTTTCTCTTGAGTTGTGAATAAACGACCTTTTGATGACCAAATCTTGAACATCATGTCCCAATGGTTCTGCAACAGCAATTATGATATGAACTGCATCTCGATCACTGACTTTGCATTTATCCAAGGTCATGGCAAGCTTCGAATTCATTATCTCACGGCGTCGCTTTTTCCTTTTTGCCACTGGTGATGAAAGTTTCATATCTACTGGAATAGGGTGCTTTTCTTCAGGAATATCATCGGTGTATTTACCGGCAAATGGTACTGGATTTAACAATTCTTCTAATCTGATGTCTGAAGTTTAGGACATCAATTCAGCAGTTTTTTCTTAAATAAAAAGCCAAAAAAATTGTTAACATGGATTATTTTTTATCCTTACCAGAGTGTATGAAAATTGACCAAATCAATATTAAAAATGATTTAAATCAATGTTGTCCATATTATAGCATGATATAGTATTACACTTTTACAATATTTAAATAAATATTGTATTTAAATTTGAAAAACTTTCATATTACTTATTTGTTCTATCTCACGATTGATAAGCGGTTTTTTTTCTTCAAGGCTTTCTCTTCTCGTTCTTTAGCTCTTTTTTTCTCTATTAAGTGCATCATAATCAATTCCATACACGAATCCTGGTCGTCCTTTTAACCTTTGATTAATTAAAAACCACTTATATTCGTCAATAATTATTATTTCCAAAGCGTTTGCATGTTCTATGTCAAAAAGATCATTGAGTTTAGTTTGAAAAGTTGTCTCTTTTTCCTTATGAGATTCCGTTGTTCTTCCAGCGTGTTTTTTTATTTGGTACATAGCTCCTAATTTTGGAATGCAGTGTTTCACAGCCTCAATCGGAATTCTTGCTTTTTCCCAGAAAATTATCACTTCTTGAAAAGTCAATCTTGCACTTTCACGTAAGGTTAACTTTAACACACGAAGATTTAAAAAAAATAGTACCCCTAACAATTGTTTATTTGATGGTAATTTGCTTCCAGTTATTTAATTTGAATAATATCCAAGTAAAAATATGGTTTCACGTAAATGAACGGAAGACATTGTGAAATTGAAATTCTCTTTCAACCGTACCCATTCTGAAAGAAAACTACGGTCTTTGAAAATAGCATCTACTGATTCTACTCACATATAGTTGTTGAGTTTTAACCTTGAACTGTTGGAGCTGCGTACTACACAGTGGCAAACAGACTGTACGCATGCACATACTAGTTCAAAGACGAGCGAAAGCTGTTAGTTATATGGGGGAGTTGTGAGCAACCCCAAGGTGTCTGATTAAAAAAACAAACTATTTTTAATGTTTTGTGTAAGTGGACGGCATGGATGTGTGTGTTTGTGGTAGTAACATAGAATGTCTCAGCGGTAATCGTGGTATTACTTTTTTGGATTTATTTTTAATTCCGTTATTCGTAGGGGAAAAAAGTAGTAAATAATAATAACTTGGGAAATAATGCAATAAAATTGACTCTTTTTTTGCACTTAAATGATTATTTAAATTTTTAAGGGCCCAGGGGCACTCTTTACCTTTATCCAATTGGGCTGAAATTATTCACGGATTGTTTTTTTTAAATAATTTGAACTGATCTGGAGATTGGCGTGAAAAAAGTTTGACTTTTTTTTCACTAAGAGTAAATAAAAGCCATCCTAGTATAGTATACTAAAAATATATATGACTATACTAATAATAATAATAATAATATATATGTGTGTGTGTGTGTACCTAATGATGAGTTGAGCTTCTAGTCACTAGTGCACTCTATATTTATAAACAGATTTAAATGGAACCGGGAATAATTTTTATTTCATCAACTTTTTACAAGTCAAAGACTACGTTACAGAAACATATAAACAAAATAGAGGTTTGTTATTGTTTTATCGTCTTATAAGTTTTGACGTTTTCATCTAAACTCATTCAAAAATATAATACCTGATCTTTTGACGATATTTGTAAAGTAGACGGCCTAAAACTGACTACTGCAATGATGCCTCCCAAATTTAAATTTCAAGAAGGTGAGTTATCAGAGTTTTGTAATCTAAAATAACACTAATAAATAGTCTGTCGTCAACGTCCAAGTTGTTTCATCTTTTATAAAGAGAATATTATGTAGAAAGCGTCCACATAATATTCTTCAAGTTCCTACACTTTTCAATCTGATCCCACTTAACTCCCGTGCTAGACTGAATTAAGCCCCCGACACAAACTCCATGTCCGTGGTCCATACTCCGTGTTCCTGATGCGTAAGAAAGTCTACTCGCGATTACAGAGCCAATATACGTAATCACGTGACCGATTCAACTCATGAGTTAGTAAGAGACTTCGTTCGATAACTAAAGAATGAAAGAAAATTGTCTACAGCAGCGAGCGTCAAGCAGTCAGTTGATTATAATATAAGAATTAAAGAAACCAAAAACCACTTTGTTGAGAAAACTTCCAGTAACTTACATACTAAAATGTAGGTTAATTGCAATGAAGTATCTTATTATCTCGTTGGTTGAAACAGTCACGTGATTACAGATATTGTTCGATCAGATGTAATGAGGATGATTTTTCCTAATTAGTTTTTCAATATTCCTTCACGGAAATGTGGGTTCATTTTCTCTCTTCTACCTTTGTCATCCCAATTCCATCATATTCCTTCGCAAATGTAGACATTTGTGATCTGTTTCGGCCTCCAGGTGAATAATATCTTAAAGCCACTTTAAGGGTCTATGGAGAAGACCAAAATAACAGATTCCTATTCCATTAGCATATAAGGCATGGGACAATACCCCAACGATTCTTAAGTTGTGGTAAAAACCAACCTTACTTGTACTACTCTTAACCTCAATGTCTTCTCTATTAATGTCTACCTTCTTTATTTTCTTATGGGTTTTTCTTCTTCTACACAAAGAATTTAAGCCATATGCAAGAACGAGAGTGGGTAAAAGTGAAAAGTGAGCGAGATGTGAGCGGCGTTGATTTACACTCTAACAGGGTATGTCTGTGCAGACAACTCAACACCTCTTCAGTTTACTCATTCTCGTTCTTTCATACACCCTCTTATCTTCAATATAATCTACACATTCAACAAAGCCTTCACATCTGCATCTATCTCTTGTTGTTGCTTTGCTCGTATCCCCTTGGATTTCACTGATTTCTACCAACCCCTTTTATTATTTTCATGTTTGTCTGGCTCAAAATTGCTTCTTATTTCATTTTAATACAGCCACCATTAATTTCTATGCGAGTCATAATGATCCCTCTTTTCTAGTTAATGATTTCTATCCATGAAATGTTAAATGGACAAGATATAAGAAGGCTAGTAGTGTAGTATCAAATATTGGGATCCATGTGAGGACCACTTTCCTTCCCTGTCTTACCACCCAACTGGTTTTTAGAAATATTTGGCCATTCAATAAACTGATATATTTACATATATGTATAACCCAAACGAGTGGTGTGAGACAATAAACAAGTGTTAAACCTTTCCTAGATGGTTTAAGATATATACATCTTATTTAAAAATCAAATAGACATATCTATTATTTATGCTTTTAGTGAGGATTACTCCATCTAGATATCATATTCTGAAAATTGAAAAATGACACCTAGACACGGGAATCGAACCCAGGACCTTTGGATTAGTATGCCAATGCTCTAACCACTGAGCTATCCTAGAATTGTCCCGTGTCCAGGGTCATTATTCACTCATATTTTAAGGCAGAGTCTATGATGGACGTGCGGAAATCGTCGGCTACAAATGTGTGATTTATTAAGATCACGAGCTATCAGATAACTCAGCCACCTTTGACTCGGTAGTTGGCTTAATGCCACCACTTGTACAATTATTATAATCGTAAGGGATTGCATATTTCAGAATATGATATATAGATGGAGTAATCCTCACTAAAAGCATAGATAATAGCTTTGGCTATTTGATTCCTAAATATGCAATCCCTTACAGTTATAATAACTGTACAAGTGGCAGCGTGAAGCCAACTACCGAGTTTAAGGTGGCTTTATCTGATAGCTCGAGATATTAATAAAATCACACATTTTTAGTCGACGATTTCAGCACGTCCATCATAAACTCTGCCTTAAAATATGAGTGAATAATGACCCTGGGCACGAGATGAATCCTGGATATATCAGTGGTTAGAGCATTTATGTACTAAACGAAAGGTCCTGGGTTTGATTCCTGTGTCCAGGTGTCATTTTTCAATTTTCAGAATATGATTCTATTTATTTGCCTTTGTTTCAGGTGAAAGAGTCCTTTGTTTCCATGGGCCACTTATTTATGAAGCGAAATGCTTAGAAGCTGAAGTGAGAGATAAACAAAACCAGTACCTTATCCATTACGCTGGTTGGAACAAAAAGTGTGTTATGTATTTTGTTGAGTTATAGTATCCGTCTACACAAATTGTAATTTATCACATTCCTATATATGTTGCGTAGACCATCGAGCTGTGATATAATGATCAGAGTTCCTGACTACAGATTTAGAAATTCTGGGTTCGATCCCCGGCGCTTCCATAAATTGTATGTGAAGCAGTAGATTCGGAACGGAGTCAAACTCAGCCTTGTGAGGAAAAATGAGTCCGGGATACTTTAGTGAATAAGTAGCGGCTCCAGTCTAGAAAACTGAGATTAATGGTAGGAGGGTTTATCGTACTGACCACATGATACCCTCTATCTGTAGAACCTGACACTATATTATCCAACAAATGCCAGTTTCTTGGTTGGTATAGCTTGATTGTGGGTTGACGCCTTGGATTTTAATCTGTAAGGTTGGGTAAGAAGCATGGATGTGTAAAAACAGTGTTAACTGACCTTTTTGCATCTCATAATGTACAAGCCTCACATTTAAAAAAAAAGAAGTTAAGTATCTTCTCCACATTTATGAGAATATGTTTGTGGACAGATTTAAAGGGTGCAGATACTTTTGATGGGGATTCGTTGAAACTCTATAAATAAAGCCATCATCAACAATGTAATCAACCACTTCAGTGACCACATTATCCAAGGTGTAACTCTTGCAATAGACTAGACTATCTATGACAAGATCAAGCTTTGACTCCCGGTCAGGTGTATTGAGTTTTTTTCCCTTAAATGTTTTTCCGCTCTCCCTCCACACAAATGTGGTTACACATCCTCTAAATTCAATTCAACCTTTCACATCCTTAACACATTAATGATATTACATATTATGCATACAACCCAGTTGGGTATCAAGACGCAGTTCTAAAAAAACAGTGTAGATAAAATATGGCTCAAGCCAACATTTTAGCTGATAAAGTTTGACCTGTTTTATTCTCGTTACAGTTGGGATGAATGGGTCCCGGAGGGGAGGGTACTCAAGTATCAAGAAATAAACCTTCAAAAACAGAGAGAATTACAGAAAGCACATAAAGCCAATCCTCAGTAAGTTGTGGTGTTCCGTAATTCCCTAATTATAGTAAAAGTGTTGGTTTTTTCCATTTTATCAAGGTGTGCAGTAAATTTTCATAGTATTTTAATTCGATAACTCTCATTTCTGATGACTTAGATAACCAAGCTGTTATATTTGTTAGTTATGGTTATAGACGCATATACATATAATATTCTTTTGACTTTAAAAACAACACCTGGACACGAGAATCAAACCTAAGATCTTTGGATTAGTACGCCAATGCTTTAACCACTGAGCTATACAGGAATTGTCCTGAGCCCAGGGACTCGTACAGCTGTTCTCTTACTGTCGGCAGCATAAAGTCCTCCCGAGTAGAAGGTGGCTGTGTTATCTGATAGCTCATGACCACTCGTATGTATCTGATGAATTCCACACGTCCACCACAGACTCTGCCTGAATTAAAGTATGAATGAAGAATTATGCTGGGTGCATGTTAACTCCTGGCTAGAGCATGGGTGTACTAAGCCAGAGGTCTCGGGTTTGGTTTCCATGTCCTGGTGTCATTTTTCAATTTAAAATATATCTAAAGCTCTGTTGCACCTGATTAATTAATTAACATAAATACGATGAAGGTTCCACAGTAAGATAATTATTTAATAATACTTGAAACATGTTTTCGTTTAAGTGTTTCCGATAGATGGATAGTTCTGTTCACTAGCCTTGTACGTTTGTAGGAAAACCAAAAAACTGCCCAAAGCTCGCAAATCCGATGTAGCCAGCGCTGGTGGCAAGGAGTCTGAACACGCATCCGCCCCTTCAGCCGAAAAAACTAGCCAGGGCAAGACGGGCGCCAGGTCTGCGTCCTCCACGTCCTCCTCTGTCAACCAGGATACTCCACCCACCCCTAGCGGGGAACAGACGCGCAAGAAGCGGGGTCGAGTTGAAGCCCCTGTGGTGGACGTGGTGAGGAGCCTCTTAATATACTCTATGTGCTAAGTGTGTTTTACTACCTCTTCAGGCTATGTGCCTGTGTATTAATTTCACGCTAATGACTTAGGGACTATGAAGGTTGAATTTAGAGGAAGCGTACCCACATTTGCCTGTAGGAAGAGGAAAACCACCCTGAATACACCGGGCAGGGATTCAAACCCCAATCATCCTATCACCGGCAGTCCAGCCCACCACAAGAGTGGTGCCTTAAAGTGTAATACACAGTGTAATACTCTTACAACTGCTTCGGTGGCCGCATGATCGAAGGTTGAAGCAGATAAGTAAGTTTAACTTTATTGTTAGTGTTCATGTACCCATCATTTACGCTGCAGTAGCGGCATTTCTGACAAATTGAATGCATTTGTAATTATAATAAATGTAATCAACCATAGAAAAATAAACATAGTAGTTTATTTAGTATCACTGCTATTACATAGTCCTCAACTTATACAGTTCATAGATACGCGCTTGCAGTACCTTGACTCATAACTAGCAACTCCATCTATAAGTCCAGTCAACCTCAGTGGTCTTGGGGTAAAGCGGTCGCCTCAGGACCCAATGTTCGTTGGTTCAAACCCAGCCAGGGTCGATCGATTTTTCTTGAGCGATAAAAATGTGTAGTACAACTTCCTTCGGAGGGGAAGTAAAGCCGTCGGTCCCGTGTCGATTGTGGCGTGTAAAATATCCCTGTAAGGTATGTGAAAATACCTTTCACTCTCACTCATAGAAGTTCCCCTATGCTGATATAATGTTGATCCAGAAAGTGCACGTTAAATACCTCTAATGAAAATAAAAGTCCCACTCTAAACATAATAGATGTCATTATTAATAAGTTGGCACACAGTTGGTAGTGTTACCGCCGCCGTTTTGTTTGTTTCTACCTTTAGCACCAGCTGTGTCTTGCTAGTGAACCTACATGGTACTCGTAAACAAAATATATACCATAAATATAGCTGAGAAACTTTAAAAATGATGTGAATAAATGTATTCTTCGTGGTAAGAAGCAAAGCTGTGGAGTTCATGGTTCACTTCTTTGACATTGCGGATGTAGGCCTATAGGCTGAATCATGGTTTGAATTAGGAGGGATAGCCAGCACACAACTCTCTTGACATGATGAAGCTGTCTGTGACAGTGAAAGCTTGTCCTTAAAATTGTATTTGTGTTTTTTTTAGTGTTCTATCTAAACAATTTCTACTCCAGTATCACCAACGTAAATGTACTGGCTAGCCCTCCTAATTTAAACCATATATTGTTATAGTATTAAAAGTTTTTATCTTGGAGCCAGTGTCGGAGTTAATACATTTTTACCAACTTTTTACTCTGCCTAAACTTGCTTCAAACTCCAAGAGTCAGATTCCACAGCCCTGGTAAGAAGAGGCGCATTAGAACACATTAAAGCTCCATTCGACTTAATGCTGTTTATCAACTTGCGTGGAAAGCTTTGGAATGAACTAACCTATTAAGGCGAGGACTTGCTGTAGATGTATATTTTAGCGATTACATACCATAGGAAATGTTTTTCTTTAAATCTGGACTACTGTGCGTGTTTCTATAGGACAGTTTCATCAAAATAAACTGCTAATTTGGATCTATTTTTGTCATGTTACGCCCGATGTTTGAATGAAATTATTTCACTTGTCTATAGGAGGAACCTGCACATGTCAACGAGAACTTGAAAGTGATTGTCCCACAGGCTTTGAAGGACTGGCTTGTTGATGACTGGGATTATGTCAATAGACAACTTAAGGTAAAAGTTTACATTTAGATCCATTTTGAATACCTACTAAATAACCTCATTATTTTGAGTAGCCTACTCCACTTGTCAAAAGAATGATTTACTTGTAATACACAATATCTCTCGAATGTTAGAAAAATAAATATAAATAAAATTAGAAAGTAAGCTTGTATGAGGTGGTTTTTGTGATCGCTGCTATCTAAAAAAAATCCTCTCTATTTACTTTTCAATTTAAAAAAAAAATTACATTACATTCATTATTGTTTCCAGCCTGTGGCCTAGGTCAGTTATTTATTAAATCCATATATTTTCCACCGCCGGCTTGCCAGGCCTGTTGTAGCTTCATATTTCTTATAATCTAACTAAGACTAGGACGGGCACTACATCCAGTCCCCGGCTGTTATTTTATCAATGTGAAAGGGTAACCCCATATTTTCATCAATAATAAACTTTCAGCCATGCCGGGAATTGAACCTGGGACCCGTAGAGTAGGCGGACACGCTACCGACTGAGCTAAGGTGTCAGACTTTGAATTTAATACTCAAGTTAATTTCTTATTTGTCTACAGTTTTGTTTCCGCCTTAAAAGCCGTCTATCCCTTAAACCTCCATAACAAACTCTTTTAACACGTGCTCAAAGTGTAAAGAAAGAAAGAAATATCTCTATCATGTGTGTGTGAATCTCCCATGCTTTCTTCTGATGTATCACACATTTAGTTTGACGTTTTATCACCTCACTCCCTTGACATTTTTCAGATTTATATCTGTGTCTCATCGAGTGAGTTTGTAATTGTATTATCATCATCATCATCAACTGTTTATAGTCTGTGGCAGCGTCACTTTAGTATTATTGTTATTAGCACCTCGTCTTACTACCCGTTCGGGTTATACGCACTTACGCTAATGTGTAATGGTAGGATGATTGTGAGATGAAATGGAGGAGCTACAGTTTAACGTGGAATCCGAACCACGGTGGAGGCCTGGCATTCCTCACATTCACAAGATGTCTTGTCAGAGGTGAAGGAAGGGTCTGGCAATCAGATAAATCTATGCCGGGACCGAGGATTGAACCCCGGCCGCCAGCACAGAAATCTGACACCTTACCCCTAGACCACCAGGTCACCATTCACTTTAGTAAAATGCCCCCATCTTTCACCACGCTTCTTCCTTAAATCACTTCCATTCTTCATTCCATCGTTTTATTGTGCAGTGCATCGGTGATAATTATTTTAATTATCTTATGCTTTCACACACATCATTTCGCCACTTATTACACCTTGTCAAAATATAGTAATCCGCGCCTAAATACCCAGGCTGTACACTGTTGCACTCTGGTGGTAATCTTGTTAACTATTGTAAATCAAGTGGGTCTTGTTTTGTAAATAATCTCTGTTTTGTTAATTGTTATAAAAATGAAGAACTATCAAAAACCATTCTACTTAAACACTTTAAAACACCTGGCAACATTTAAAAAAATCTAAAATAGGCCTATTAAAAGTTTTTTTAGCACCGCGTCTTACTACTTGTTCAGGTTATACACCTATGTACTAATTACAATAATGAGTTAGGGATCAGGAAAGCTTTAGCTGAAGTGCACCCGCATCTGCTTTGGGGAGAGTGGAAAACCATTCTCACTGCATCCAGCCGTGATAAAATTCCGAATTCGTCTTAGGTAGTCTAGCCCAACACCAGGTCATCATTTTTCACTTTTTACTATTTGTTCCAGTTATAGACCTTTCACTTAATTGAATATTGTTTTGTGTTCATCCAAAATATAAATAAACCTCTCCACTACACTGCCATAGAGCATTTAGCTTCAAGTCTTGTCTAATCACTTCTGAGAAAGTCTGGTTTGAATCCCAGTTGGAGTGTATTTTAATTTTTAGAAAGTACGGTATGCTGATGAGCATGGTTTCATTAAAACATCTCTCTCACAATAATGATGATCTAAATAATAAACTAAACCTAAAGTTGGAAGCTGCTACTAAATGTGGTATTTTCATTTTTCAAAAGTTAGTACAATTTTTATTGGGCCCATATTTACAGTGAGAATTCTATGAATAGCTCCTGATATTATCAAGTTCACATGTTTGTTGTACTTTTGTTACAGTTGGTAACACTGCCTGCCAATCCAAATGTGGACACTGTCGTGGGGAAATTTATAGCCTACAAGATTAAAGCTTTAGATAGCACCCCTGATGAGTGAGTACCATCGAAACAATATAAAGCTGTCTAGCAAAGCAAAGGTTCGGGTTAGTTTGAAGAGCCAATCGTTTCATTATTTTAATAATACTCTTGATACGATATTCTTTGCTAAGAGGGGGTAAGGATGAACCCAGGTGAGAACTTGACCCACTTCGGTGGCCGCATGGTCTAATACGTTACTATGAATATAGCGAGATTGGATCTGAGGTTAGTCCTTGCTAATTATGTTCTCACTGTCTTGTTTCAGTCAATGTACTCTCATAGAAGTGATGAGAGGTATCAAGGAATATTTCAACATCATGCTGGGAAATCAACTGCTCTACAAGTTTGAAAGACCACAGTACTCTGATGTATGTGTTTATCGCAATTCACAGGTTGGCCAGTAAATATCTCAGATCCTGTTCTGTTAATTTATATTGTTCACTCCTGTTTCAGATGCTGAAAGAATATCCAGACTTGCCAATGAGCAAAATCTACGGCACAGCACATTTGCTCCGTCTCTTTGGTGAGTATCAAATATTACATGTCTTTTAGACTTACTATAAAGTTGACTGATGATTTTGAGTTCTTTACTCCAAACTACTACTGGCATGAATTATTAATGTGTTTTTCTGAACGTAGGGATGGAACCCTTAAATCTTCAGGGATATTTGAGAACATTTCAAATTTAAACTCAAATCGTTAATTAATTTACTTTTTGTTTAAAAAATGAGGTGGCCCAATAACTAAATAATTTTATAATAAAAGGAATTGATAAAAACTAGAGAAAATAGAAAAATAAACTATTAAGAGTAAATTTGATGAAGAAAGCCCACCTAGGGAAAGAGGAAAAATGTGGGAAGAGTCCAATGCACAAAGGTGACATCTTCTTCCTTTCTTGTGTCTTCTATAGTAGAAATAGTCACACACATATTTTAACACAAATATAATAATATTTCGAAATTGTTGCCTTTATCAAACACAAAGAAGAAAGGTGTATGTATGTATGTATTAAGATACAGGAAAGATGGATAGAAACATATAAAAGGGAATGAACACAATATGGTTTTTACAATGAAAAAACAACAAGTAATGTGTTCCTTTTACATGTCCTATCTTTCTCTACTCATTCATTTTTATCCCTAACAATGAGTTCTGATAAAATGAAACTTGGGTCGAGGGATTGGGCAGTAATGATCAATTTTATTCAAGATGGGCCATTACCTCTTTGTTCAGTGGCAGCAGTGTAAAGTATTCATTTCTTTCATATATTTATATCCATCTTTCCTGTACCTTCTTACATATATAATTCAATTTATACCTAAGTGATTCAATTCTAATATCAATTTACTATCATTCACCAGATTTCATTACTTTTTATTCACACATACAAAGAAGACTCCATAGTTTAGGATGATCTGTAACATACCCACTTAAAAATGTCCACTACTTCCGACAGTTTATAAAAATTCCTCAACTCAAAACACAGTTGTAAGATGAATGAACATAATTATAGGGTGTTATTTTCATTATACTGAATGATATAAGTGGAAAGTTGCATTCCCAAACTCGCTAAAACTCTTTCTTTTAAATAGTCTTTTTAACCCATGAAAATGTGATCAGTCAAATAAGTTGATTGTGTATACCACTTTGACTGGTTCTGCGGTAAAAAAAAAAGTTAAAATGCATAGCGGTTATCAGTCGAGGGCTTCTGGTATTGCGTATGTGTGAATTTAAATTAATATCTTTTCGTGAATGTCCCTTTGTGTGTTTCAACTGTGGTGAAATTGTATTCCCTTATGGGTTTTTTTAACTCTATCGATATTTTGTTTCTCAGTCCGCCTGGGTCTTATGCTATCATACACCACCTTTGACGAAGGAAGTGCTCAGATGCTGCTTGGGCACATCCATGACTTTATCGGGTAAGAAATATAGTTCCGAGCAATATGTTAAAACTCGGCGGTCATCTAATATTTAGATAGACTTAAATTTCGTCAGGCATAAGTTTTTTTCCTGCCTTACGTTAACAAATATAAGGTGAAACTTAAAAAATGTGAAGAAAACGTCAAAGGTTGACTGAAACACTAAATTTTTTTGATTAACTTTTTAAATGCAGCCAAATGTACACAAAGCGTTAAAATTAATACAGTTATTTTAAGCTTTATGGAGCTTTTGCTGTGCTCCTTGAGCTGGAGGGAGTGATAACAGCATCCCCAAGTGAAACAATTCAAATTGTTCCTTGCAAAGGCTGGAGAACAAGTTTCCAAGGGTGATGATCTGAACACAATAGTTCAGATACCAGCTACCCCCAACTAAAACTATTTCAAACACGTAACTAGTCGACAGTATTTGAAGTTTGTTTACAACTAGACAACTTACTAAGATTCGCTTGAACAAAAAAAAAACCATTGTATTCTAAGTTTTCTTTATACATTTGTAAACATATTTAGCTTACTTCAGAATTTTAAAAGATGTCAAAGAAATGTGTACAGTAGACTCTCTATTTATTGAGCGTGGATCAACGGTTTAGGCTTAATCGTGGTTCTATTTAAATATCTCGCAAACAATACCCCACCGTCTGAATGAATGCATTCTACTGTTATTGCCACCCAGTGCGCAGGTGCGGCAATCTCTTGGCGAGAAAGAGAGACAATGAAATAGATAGGGCGGTAGAGGAAGAAGGAGAGGCAGAGCTTATCTCGAGTGATAAAACTAGTCATTAGCCAAGGCACCGAAGGCTGAGGAATGTGTGCCGACCTGACAAATTTGGAGAAGCAGGATGACACTTTACAAAAAAAATGAATGCATGCACTGTAAACTAACTGCAATTAGTACAACCATCAGAAAGAAAACAAATTAATAAACTACTTATTTCATTAATTCACTACATAGTGTGTATATTCAGGTTAAAAAGGGATTTTTTTTTGTATTATTCGTTCTTCCTCTCCCCTCAATTTCTTGGAAAATCGAGTCTACTGTAGTGTCAAAAATAGTCTTTATCTCACTAAATTTTGCTGTCAAAAATATTTTATATTAATGTATAAAGGAAATCTTATCACACAGTACTGCAAGTTGGCATTTTATTACTTTTCTCGGTAATGTGTACAGGTATATCGAGGAAAACAGGGATGATTTACTAAAGCAAGAGGACTGGGGAGCCCGCCCCCCAGAATACCACCGGCGTGTCATGTAAACACTGAACTCATCTCTATTGTATATGAAACAAAATCATATTTTGATCTTCCCAATTTATTGTAGGATAATTTATGATTAATACATTTTCTGTAAAATTTTTTAAGAAACAAATAATTAAAAAAAATATATTCATTCAATTTTTTTTCCAACCCAACTATGCAAAACAGCTTGTCACGTTTTGAGATAAATAATTACACATGAAAGAAGGCTCTGGAATAACACAGTTCACACTGCTACCACTGGACAGAGAGATAATGGCCAAATCTTAAAGAAGAGGATTTGACACACAAAACTACTTTTTTTTTCCAGCACAGTGTCTTACTACCAATTCGGGTTATACGATTTTAGACTAATTAGAGTTGGGTTGAATCCAAACTTCCAATTTACCTTGGAATTCTAAATCTCAGGAAAATTAACATAGAATACAAATGGTAACTAAATGTTTTCATTCTTATATGTATAGTCCAATTTTCTTAGAACATGATCTGACCGCTAGAAAAGTAGACCTACTAGATCTTCTTTCACGTATTCATAGGTCAAGTCATGTGATTTACAGCTGTTACTTTTGCTATATATTATTGGTCTATAATATAACAATGTTATCAAATTTGGCTGCAAAAAATACCATGTATCTTCGATTCTAAGAGACACTTTTTTATGCAATTTAAACATCTATAAAAACAGGGTGCATCTTAGAATCGGTCATTTTCGATTTTTCCCTCACTTTGCACTTTGGTTCAGAAGAAGTAGACTCTCATATTGATTCAGATGCAGATATCAACCTCTCAGAAAAATCAAACTGATGTGGACTCGGAAGGAAGTGAAAAACACTTCCTGAATATAAGATTGCTTTTTTTGTTGGTGGCACTAAAAAATTAAGGTGCATCTTACAATCTAAGATACACGGTATGTTTGTATTTTCTTAAAGGTCCTTCTTATGAAATTTGGACTGTAGATGGAGCATAGTTGACTGTACATCTGTGTGTGCAAGTGAGATGAATTTAAAATATCTAGGATCATTAAGGATGTGGAGACAAAAGGATAAAATAATTATATTTAACAAATGAATTCAATAAAGTATAGTCTATATTGTATTTTGATACAAACAATACAACTTTTGAACATTTATCAGACCAATCAAGTAGTAACAATCAGGTGTGTGTGTGTGTGTGTGTGTGATTGACTTTAATGCATTAGGAGTGTTAGTCTCATCCTATATCTGGTCATGTGCTGGTACATATTAGATAGATTAATGACCTTATTGCTAGTACATAATAAACTGCACTCATAGAAATAAAGGTAGGTAAAGTTAAATGTCATTAACAAATACAGCGGTTACCTAACCAGTACTATAACAAGTAACCAGTTTGAGTCCCATTATAATAATTTATAACTATTTATTCTATAAATAAACTAACACTTTTGATTATTGAAAATATAAATGCAATAGTATCAATACTGACATTTGGAGGCCTAAATAAAAGCAATCTACAAATATTTTAATCATTCAAAAACATATATTTAACTAAATTATTCAAATACTGCAATTATCGTTATAAAAGGGTAAGAAATGCAATATTTTATTATCTTTGTATTGTCATTAATTAAAGAAAAAAATTAATTGTAATCTAAAATCTGTCAAAGTTTAAAAACATTTGGGAGAATATTAGCAATGTTCAAGTTTGTTTAAAATTTAGTGTAAAAGCTTCAAAAGTTAATTACATTGTGAATTATCTTTCCAGAGCGTTTGTCAGTTTTAAGGTTCTCGTATTCTCTACTGCACACATTTGTACTTTATTTATATGCTAATAATGTTTTTCAACTTAAAAGAGATATAAAGCTGAAAGCTTGTAATTTAGCAAATTTGTACATAATTTTTAGACTAACTTGAATAACTTGAAAGTACACAAATTTAACAAACACAATGTTTAAATGGCTCTTGTTTTCTGAACTATTTTTTTCCTCCGAAATTTCTACTTAACATCGAGTAGACCATTGACAGGGTTTGTGAGATTCCAATTCACAATCGCACGAGATAATGTGTGCTTACCACTGTGTTTGTTAAAACAAAGTGATGGGCTAACCTCCTTTATATGCTGTATATTATTCATGTATTTAAAGTTTTTTACAGATAAGTAAAAATCAAACATAATTAAACTTGTGTTGGTTATTTTGATAGTAGTTCATCTTCTCTTTAAATTCTGAAAAAGTATTCTTAAACCATTTCCCGGCAGATGCTAATGGCCTTAGTGGGGTTTGATATGACCATTGCATAGTTTTCCAATATTCTACATCATCATCGTCGTCGTCATCATCGTCTTCATGATATTTGTCGTACTTGTTAGGTCCCAGGTCTGAGTACTTTGCAGACAAACACCAGTCAGTGTTGGGATGTTGTCTGCAGTGTTCACGTTTGTGAGCTCTATCGAAATACCATTCAGATTGGTCAGCGTCCGTTTCCCGTCTGACCTTACGAGCTTTGGCACGTTCAAATAACCAGTCACTTCTTTCATTGTTTTTGCGAGAGGTTTCTCTACCTTTGAACAACTTAATAACCCACTCGCCTGATATGTTGCAAGACTTTTCTCCTTTATCGTTTATTGTCCAGCCATTCTCTGACTTTTCATTTGAACATTTATCTTGTGTTGACAATTTGCCTATACTGTTTGGTTCTTTGTTATACTCACCTTCATGACACGATTCTTTGGTGTATTTGTATCTGTCTCTGATGTAATTAGTGTCATGATTCCTTTGGTCAGACTCTTTTGAATGTTTTCTGTGATTGTTCCTTTGGTCATACTCTTTTGAATGTTTTCTGTCATTGCTCCTTTGGTCAGACTCTTTTGAATGTTTTCTGTGATTGTTCCTTTGGTCAGACTCTTTTGAATGTTTTCTGTCATTGCTCCTTTGGTCAGACTCTTTTGAATGTTTTCTGTCATTGCTCCTTTGGTCATACTCTTTTGAATGTTTTCTATCATCGCTCCTTTGGTCATACTCTTTTGAATGTTTTCTGTCATTGCTTCTTTGGTCAGACTCTTTTGAATGTTTTCTGTCACTGGTCCTTTGGTCAGAGTCTGTTGAATGTTTTCTGTCATTGTGTCTTTGGTACAGACTCTTTTGAATGTTTTCTGTAATCACTTCTTTGGTCAGACTCTTTTGAATGTTTTCCGTCATCGCTCCTTTGGTCAAACTCTTTCAAATATTTTTGTGAATTTGGATTCTTGTGGTCGCCAAAGTGCTTTTCGCCAGCAGGTCTGTCTTTGTTTATTTTTCTAGTGTTTGAATCTGGCGAATAATGGTTTTTACTGTGCTTAAAGATCTTTCTCTTATCTTCACTGCTAAGCTCGTTATATTTTTTTAAATCTTTCTTGTTTTCATAATTATTGTGACTTTTCATTGTATTTTTTAAGGATACGCTTAAACTATCTTGGTTAGGATTCATTTTATTGCTTAGACTCCTTTTATTTTCAAGGTTTTGAGCTTTGCCGCCCTTATAGTGTTTGTTTGATTCTTCATTGCAATCTTCAAATATTTTACTTTCCAACCAATTTAGAATGTGATAATTGTTATCTTGCCTCTTTAAATAGCACCATTTATCATGTAATTTATTTTTAAATTTGGTGAGTTTTGTTAACATTTTACTCAGAGTTTTATTCTTTACCATATTAACGTCATGAATTAAATTGGATGCTGTTTCTTGTGCCTTTTTAGCAGATATTTTCATCTTTTCCAATAGTTTTGAAGGTTCTCCAGAGGCAATTGACTTTTTTAAGTTGTTTAAACTCTGCTCGAAACTTTCTGCAAGTTCCATCAGAGGAGTTACCCTACAATTTTCATTGGGAGTCAGAGCTAAAACCAAATTCGAAACACTTTCCAACCAAGAAGATTGTTTAGGGCTTTCGTCTTCACTCAAATTTTCGTTTGATTCTACTTGCTTATTTATCTTGTCTAAATATTCATTGGCATTTGTTTCATTAGCTCTCAAAGGCCCTGTTTCGTTGGGTTGTTCATTATTAATAATTTGAGCTTTTGTCACATTTACAAACACAATTTTACTCGGGTCTGCTGTTTGATCATCAGATTCCCTTATAAGAACAGTTTTAACATTATTTGCTGGTACTATTTTGGAATCTTTGTTTGGCCTGTTTATAGTCATAGTTTCTTGAAATGGAACAGAATTCTCACCAATCGCACTCTTTACATTTTCCTGGGGAGTATTTATTTTGATAGAATGTGTTTGGCCTAATGTTTTGACATAAGTCTCTTGACCATTTTCCAAGAATTTAAATAATGTAGGATTGTTCAAAGCTTTAGAAGCAAGGTTTGTGCTTTTCCAAGTTTCTGCTATTGTATCATACCTATCGATAAATTCTGATGTTTTGACTCCTCTTTCATCAGACTTATGCACAAATTCCAATAATTCTTTTGTTCTTTCTTCAGACTTTTGCACAAATTCCAATAATTTATTTGTTCTTTCATCAGATCTTTGCACAAATTCTAACAATTCTTTTGTTCTTTCATCAGATATTTGCACAGATTTCAATAAGTCATTTGTTCTTTCATCAGACTTTTGCACAAATTCTAGTAATTCATTTGTCCTTCCGTCATATTGTTCTACAAGTTCCAATAAATAGTTAGTCCTCTCACTAAACTTTCGCATAATTTCCAATAATTCATTTGTTCTTGTATCAGACATTTGTGCAGATTCCAATGCGTCTTTTTCAGACTTGTGCAAAACATCCAACAATTCAAGTGGGCTTTTATCCGATTGAGTCAACTTATCTACTTCCAATGTTTGTGCTTGTAGCTCTAAGTTGACTTTGTCACGTGGAGAATTGTAGCTTTTCATTTTCTGCAATTTACTCAGCTCATTTGGATAAAATTGATTTTCTTGAGAACCTAAAATAAAAACATCACATTTTAATTAGATTTGTTCTTGCAATAATTATTAGAAAATGTTAACTTCAGAGTCAACTTGATTAAGTTATGTTAGCCTTGAAATTTAGTTTTTTCATTTTAAATTAATTTGAGGCATTTAATGCGCACTTTCTTAACTAAATGATTATTTACCAGGCTACCAGCACACAACTTATAAACTAACTTAAATCTAGAAAAAACACAACATCTGGTCGTTAATTCAAAACTGTGAAAGGGGAAACACAAAGTTCATCAATGATACATTTTTCAGCCATTCAGGGAATCGAACCTGGGGACCTTGGCTCAGCAAAGTGGCACGTTTCTGATTGAGATCTCTCACTACAATATTTTTTGTAGTTTAGAGCTCAAGCCCAGTTTTCAATCTTACAATCTAACATGAGTATTAAGGAAGAACCAACCTAATGAGTGCTAAACAATAATAATTAACCTAGAATGAACACTTAACGGTAAGAATCAAGCTAACCAAATTTTCAGATTACACATCTACACCTTAAATTGGTATTCCAGTTAAATTTCTTACCAATAAAGTGCCCTAGTCCAAGACCTGCCACAGTAGCTAGCACCATGATAAGTATGAAATTCAACCATGAATTCAAAACTGGATTACAACAGTGTACATAGATTTTCCGTTTGTTTGTGGCCCACGGGGCCCATTCTATTTCGTCAGAGAATGTCCTATCCACAGGACAATCACTGTCGCTGATAACCGAGAAGCCATCACTTTCTTCGTCTGACATATCTGTATGGAGGGGATGAAGGAAATAATATTACAATAATTTTAAACAATTGATATACCACTTAAGGTGAGATGGAAGGGGACGAGAGAAAGAGTCAGTATTTTTGGCGGGAAAACTCTTGGAGGAAAGAATGAAAGCGATGATGTTTGCTGATGACTTGATTGCATGGGGGATAAAGATAGAGGAAGTATAGGAACAAATACAAGAACGGAGCGAGAAAGTAAAAGCGTGGGATGAAATTTAGCATGGCAAAGTTTGAAGTAACGATAATGTCAAGGAAGAGAGTAAGGCCTAATAAATCTATAAGGTGTGATGGAGTAGAACTGAGAAAAGTACAGAACATAAAATATCTTGTAAGCGTGATTGAGGTGAAAGGTGGAAGTAGAGAGGATGTAATGAGAAGAGAACAGCAGGGAGAGTTGTTTTATAAGTGTGTAAGAGACCTGCAATGGTGAAGGGAAATGTTGTACAGGATGTACTTTGTACCCATTGTCACATATGCAGCAGAAACATGGACAATGAATGTAGAGAGAGACTAAGAAAGTGGAAACCATGGGAATGAAGTTATTCGTAAAATAGTGGGATTAAAAGGAGTACATGAGATAGTATAGGAAGCAAGACTGAGATGGTATGGTCATGTAATGAGGATGGAAAAAAAAGAGGATGCCGAAGAAAATGTTGTAAATGAAATATGTAGGAAAAAGACCACAAGGGAGGCCAATAAAGAAATGAGTGGAGCAGATAACAAAAAGTGTTCAAGTGAGAGGAGAAGAATGGAATATATTAAAGGAAATTAAAGGAGGAAGTGGTGAAAGGATATGTAGAGGAAGATAGAGGCAATCTACTAAATTGACCCGGTCACAGGTTTGAAACAGTTGATGATGATTTATTTGCGCCCAAAAAGTTTTTCCATTAAAACTGCAAAAAACACTGACCTTTTCTTGCTCCCTTTGCATCCCACCTTAACTGCTTTCATACAAACTTTCATTTAACATAACCCAAGACTTTCTCAACCTCCAATTTGTTGTTGCACTGCTTTAACAATGACAAACAGGCTATGCGCTTAATTAAAATTAATGAAAATACACCATGCAGCTTATATATCATTAAATAGTCATATTGTTAACTCTATCCTTACTACAATTTAAAACAAAAGTTCAGGACAATCAATTGATTTTGATGTCTAGTGATATTCTAGGTATACATTCTGTGTGTGAGGGTTTAGATAATAAAACTAGAGATGGGCCACTCGAACCCACCGAATCTTGACAAGTATTCGAGATTCGAGGAGTCAGTGTTTTACTGGATTCGATGGTTAAATCTTTCACCTCATAAACAAAGCATAATATTTTGAATTAAAAAAATACTTAGGTAGTTAGGCCTAATTGAAAAGCACAACTTAATCCGTAATCTTTATTTTGCCAGAAAAAAGAGCTAAACATGAATAAAATCATTATTTAAAAAAAAATTGTTGGGTGTGGAAAATCTAATGTGCCTATAACCTAATGCCCCATCCTCCCACCTGTATGGGAAACTTTAACTCAACTGTTTTAGCGCATGCTCACTTCTAAAACTTTCACCTGAGCATGAACAATCTTGTAAATATTTTAATGGACACATTAAAACTCTTCAAAAACTGAAAATCAAAACTAGAATTGCAAATAAGCTCAAAATAAATAAAACAAATGACTTTTTTTTAACAAAAATAAAAACACATTACATAGGATACAAAAAGTTGGTCACCATGACGTATATTAAGAGCCCTACAAACGATGCGATCTGACCAAATCAGGTGTTATTTAAAGACGACCTGACTTAGTACATGATTTTATCAGTTGTTTTTTTCTCTAAGAGACACACGCATCATTCCTCTTATATTATCCAAACACCAAAAAGTTGGGATCGTGTTAATAGCATCGTTAGGGATTAATTCCAGAAAAATAAAAATGTGGGCCAGAAAATGGCTAATTGAATGGAAAATATTCAGTCATATGATGTTACTACATACACAATCGTCCTACTACTTGCGCCCGTATTTGTAGTACAACTGACACGCTGAATCATCCGACAACGCTACAGACGACACGGTTTGGTCGGAAGGTCGTGCGGTTGGATGCGCCGGCCAATTGACATAAGCTGACATGAAATAGAAATTTTGGTCGGGCGACACACCTACACACGACTCGATATTGGCCTGATCTGACCAAATTGTGTCGTCCGTAGGGTCCTTTATGTTGACTCGCCAGAGTGATGATTAAATAAAGATACTGTTAATTCTTACCACCCAACTGGTTTTAATCATCTATACCTATGCAAAGAAACCCAATTTATTGCAAATATTTTGTTGGGTTTCATGAAAAATAAATACTGTCAAGTCAGACACTGATAAAACTGTTTATTTATCCCTACCATTTTTTTGAAATATGTTATTGAGGTAATTGTAAAAAGATTCAAACGTAGACCTGCCTAATAAAATGGGAATGAACATATTGCAAGAGTCGAAAATATATTCGTGTATTAAATAGAATGTATTCTCAGAAATCAATATATCGCAAGAATCAAATATATTTCTTGTTTTCTATGCAAAGATAGATAATAGATATGTAATAAAATAATAGTAAAACATACTTAGGCATTATTGAGTTTATTATTTCCAATATATGTTTAACTCTGTATTTTACGAGGAATGGCTGGGGTTGATTAAAATTGAAAGCATGATTGAAATAAATCTTAATTTATAGTTTAGGCATATATTGTGTAATGTGGGTCCATTGTAAATCATTAAAATTTCTAACAATTTGCTAGGATTTGGATTCGACCCATCTCTAAATAAAATAATAATGATGTCCGCACAGACTAAGGCATCACTCTTGCAAGCTATAGGTTTAGGGTTATTATGTTCAGATGTAGTGAGGGATTTTTGTTGGCACTTGATTATTTTCACTCACTAGAGCTCTTCAACGGCGAACCTTGACAAACAAGAAGACACACAATCCCTTCTCTATGTTCCAATGTTTTTTTTACTTGTTTCCTCAACATAAAACGTATTTGTGTAATGTTTAATATTGAATATAAATATAACCATGCTTTATATTTAAAATATAAATATTGTTTTTAAACCATTTATTGATGTTCCATTTCCAATAGGTTATGGGCCCAGAAACGAGTGAAAGTTTAAACTTAAGTTTTGCATAATATTTTGTGATCAATTGTCTGCGACACTTTGCCAATTTGTGTTGGTTAGCTCTTGATTCAATTGATTGTAGTGTTGTACAGTAAATTTTTCCAAACTTTTACCAAAATATAATAGTGCGCTAAACTTATACATATCGATGAGATTGGTTAATTATTATCAACAATTTATGCTTTAAAAATAATTAATTTTTTATTATAATTAATTATTATTATTTGCACCGCGTCTTACTACCTGTTCGGGCCATACGCTTATAATTAATTAAAATACACACCGTTTGGTAATGTATCTCAATATATGTATGTCGATTACTACACGCACAAGCTGGTTATATATGACCAACTCTTCGCAACCTGATGTTGTGAAGGCTAACTTCCTATTGGATGGAGGGAGCTAGAATGTCACATGATTTTCAAATAGAATGAAGCAGCTTCTTTTTTAAAGAAAGGAATTTTTAAAACGTGCTATCGCCTGATCATCCATGGATGCAGTATTAAAAGTAAAAATTTACATACTTTTCTTTAAAGAAAAATACACTTAATCCATGACTTCTTAAATAAATGAGAGGGGTCCAAAACTACCATTACAAAGTCGCCAAGGAACTCTTTCTGATCTTCTCAAAGACTGGAGAACCAATGATAGAATATTCTGACCCAAATTGGGGATTTGTGTTCTTGTGGTAGAAGATCGTAGACGAGGTACTGTTTTAAATATGTGGGTTCAATGATATGCCGAGCGTTCAGAAAACAAAGAACCTCAAGAAGGTGAGCTTCAACAGAAGCGACAAAGGAGGTAACGCAGTTGAGACGACTGCTAGATCTTCTCATCAAGCCATCCAAATTTTCAATGACAACATGTCCGCTAACAATGTGACAAAGAATGCAATTTAATGAGTTCATGATCAGAAGTATATAAGTATAAAAGAACATTTTATTTGTGAGAAGGTTCAAAATGGTGACAAGTATAGTGACTTACAAGCCTTCTGAATCCGTGGAAGCGGACATTTATTTAAAAGGCTTGTAAAGCCCCAGACACACCATATTGAGTCAAGCTGTAGGACTGCGTCCTCGCCTACAACCGATGCGGGTGAGTGTTGGGACTCTTGACTAATTTTCATCCACTCAGTAGAGCACTTTAAAAGCAGGGTTATTTTTTTGAAAAAAGGGGCCAGCCTCTTTGGGTTTTACTTGGTTAAATTTAATGCTATAAAAAAATATATGATAATATCCCATCTAAATTTATGAGGGTTTATCATGTTTTTCCCCAACCCCCTCAAATAGATTACTTATAATGAAAAACAATAAACTAAATTATTTAAATGGTTGCTATCAATTTTTTGTGTGATAAAAGTAGTTTAAGAGGAGCTAACTTACATTCTTTTTATCTATTTACTTAGCAGGCTAGTTCCTTAAATAAAGATGGTTACTTTACAGGGAAACTGATATTTATAAAAAAATATGTTAGACTATATAAAAGCTTTTTTTTATATATCTAATTAATCTACAGTACTTAACATAAGATGTAAACTGTTTCCTCATCTAATGATCAAGTTTTCAACATTTTATCATGTTGGTTGAATTTCAAAGCATGGGCCTTTAAAAAAATGTTTGACATATTCTTACATTCAACATGAGCTGTTATATCTTCTTCAATAACTTCCAAAGATTCTCCATCGCTGCTATTAGAGGCAATATCTTCAATGTTCTCTATATTTCTTTCAACACGATCTTGTTTACGAGGTTCACCACCTAGCTCAGCTTGTTTTTCAATAACAGACCAACTGTCCGACATTCCTGATTCGCTGCTGTCTGTGTTATCAGACTCCATTTACACTAAGAATACACAAAAATAAACATTTTAAATTTCGCTATTTACATCAAGTCAAAAGTGACATGCAAAGATTGTAAGCTATAGAGTTCTTGAAAGTGTAGCAGGCGTTTACTTATGAACTAACAATATGGGTTTGAGAATTAGCTTCATCCAAATTTCTGTTACAATTTATGCCTATCCGCAGTTCTAAGATGATTTTGTAAAGAAACAGAATAAACAAATAAATAGGATAGCTTCGTTTACTTGTAATTATATAGTAGGTAATTAAGTAGCCAAAGTTAGTTGTTTTTGAAAATGAAAACATTGACAAGTGGACACAATATTTATCTTACTGAGCTGTCTAAAACCGAAATCTGTCAATAATGACAAATACAAAATACAATGTTTTTAACTAAAATGATACTGGTAGTCGAACTAACTGCCCTGACACATGAAAGTTGAGCTGGGCTGTATCCGAATAGTCCGTCCCCCAAACACTTGTGCACTTTACTGCACGCTTTAATATAACACGCTTCTGGCGCCCCTAAATACATAGGGTCCATGGTAGTTTTCGGACAGCAAAGTACAGCTAGATCCATCTGGTGGCTAATTCTGAAATATGCATTTCCATGATAATGATATTGAATTTTGATAGTGTTTTGACAATAGTGACATATTTAGGTATATATGTATATTATACAAATTATATATATTGCCCTAATTAGTTTACTTATATCTGTAAAGTATTATTCTCAAACAAATTTTACTGAAGATCTCATAACTTGCAAAAAAAAATCCTACTGAGAGAGATTTTCACACTAGAAAGAGAAATTTAACCGTTTAACATAATGAACACAAACAAAGAACATACTATACTAGTTTTATTTAACAGTATGTGAATGTTTTATTCCATTTTCACAAAATATATATTTCATTGAATATAAAAAGCTAGTTTAACTTAATGCATGATAAAGGGCAAGTCTTATGTGCCCCTTAGTAAAGTGCGGAATAAGGGGTGCAATTGTACACTTTAAGAGAATTCAGACACCATCAAAAATCACTTCCGGCCTTTAAGCCGACGCCATTGCAACTTTAAAGTGCACTTGGCTTCCAAGGGCCCTTAGACAGACTATTCGGATACAGCCTTGGTTATCGCGAAATTGGTGATATCACTATAAAAAACAAAGTGTGGTCCATTAAAAGAAGTGAGGCAAATTATGAGTTTTTTCTTTTAAAAAATGCTCTAACCCATAAGAATTTAATTCATAGACTTGGACAATTCAGATAAAATACAACGTTGCTAAACAATATCTCACCGTTTCATTAAAATCATACAACAAACCCTGAAAAAATGTTTTGCGTGAAAGCTTAACATATAATTGTTTAAAATTAATAAATAATTTCAATCAAGGTCAAAGCCACATCATTTGATTAGTTGCTGACTAAGTTAAAATGGAAGTGGACTGTACTACACAAAATCGCAGAGCTTAATTATTTTGATATTTTGTAACTACTGTAAAAAAAAAGCAGTCATAATTAGTTTGTAACTATTGACAATTTTAAATTAAAATATAAAAGAAGTCAATAAAACGTAAATCTTAGTAAAAATAAGTGCAACCAATATGATAAGAGGCTCTCCCCTTTTCCACTTAATGCTTATTTTCTTAGTAAATGTTGATAGGCTTGTTGGCGCTTTCTTAATATTTATTAGCAAGGTATAAATATATATAAATAAATAAAATTGCGAGGTATTGGTTTATATTCATTCATAGCGTATAATTAATTGCAAATAGTGCTTAGCATAAAGTACACAAATCATAATATAAAAGCAATCATTTATAATGAAACATTATGGTTTTCTAATCAAGAATACTTTCCAGGAAAATGTTGCGAGAAAAATTGATCTATCTAGAATATAAGTTATTTTTTGGGGGTCTTTCTTTGAAAAAATATATTTTTAAAAAATTAGGAGAATTCTAGAAACTTTCCAGAAAAGTTCTTCCTTGTCCGTTAAACTCTTACCAGGGAACTCTAGAATCCACTTAAAAGTAAAATTGTATTTGGTCAGAACAAAATATGGTGAATACTTATAAATCATATGTACCCAAATAAAACCTGCCCATCTCTATGTGAAATAAATAAATCAATTGGATTTCGAAATAACAACAAAGAAATTATGTAATTCACATATTAAAAGTTGTGTTAAATTGACATACAACAAATGAATGGTATGGTAGCATTTCAAGTGAGAAAATGTTAAGTTTGCAAGAAAGAAGCTACTATAGAAAAACCTATCCTTACTTACATCTTCAACTGTCACCAATACTCACGCTACTGGCTCCACAATTATGCCAAATCAGGAATCAGATGGTGTGACGCGAGAGAGAATGCACAAAAAGAAGGACTATTATATTACACTGAAAATATAAAATATAGTGTTGTGAGCGTGAGTGGGCGTTGACTTTTAATCTCAGTTTAAGGAATTGGGTAGACACTTTGACGTCCCATAAATAGGACACCTGACCCACTTCGGTGGCTACGTGGCTTAACGCACTACATTCATAGTTAACTAGGGTGCCAATGACGGGGAGATCAAGGTTCGAATCTTGTTTGGGTGCCTGAGGGTAGTTTTCCAAAATGATTTTCCACCCTACCTCCATGCTAATGTGGGTACACTTCCTCTAAAGATTATAACCTTTTTAATCCCTAAAACCATTAGTGGAATTAGTACATAAGCTTACTACCTGAACAGTTAGTGAGATGTGGTGCTAAAAAGAAACAGGACTACTGGCTAAGACTAGAGTGAGGACCATATACTGTGATGGGATGAGAAAACATGTCTACATATGTATATGAAACTTTCCTTCATAATTGAAAACAAAATAACTCAGGAATCTTCATTTTAAGTTGGTTAAAGTCAGGGGCGGCTCGTCCCTAAGGCGCGGAGGCGTGTGCCTCCAATCCCCATGAATCCCTAGTTCCTTTTAAAGTTATTATTCGCACTCTCACGACAATTTTATCTTGCCATAATAGTTTCAACAAAAATATGTTTTTGGTTTAGGTAATAGCAGGTAATGTTTTTAAAATGGCATGTGGTTGGGCGAGAGGCGGTCAGCGCCTGATATTGTGAAACCAAACCTTCCCACCCCTTCACCTCTTGTCTTCAAATGGCATGCAGTCAGGCGCGTGAGGGTCAGCGCCTGACATTGTAAAACCAAACCTTCCCTCCCCTTAACCCACTGTCCCCATCCTGCTATAGCTAGCTAGCATTGCTTATTCTTCTTTTGAAGGCGCACTCCCTTACGCGCCCTAAGGTTGAAAGCTTGTGAAATGTGTATAGCGTGAACCAGCAATAGTTGTTGTCAGTCATCCTCTGCTTGCTCCTGCATCTTGAGGATCTGTGTGGTGTCTGTGTTTATACTAATATTATGTAGGGTTATTTTATGATAATGTTTATTTGAGTTATATGTTTTAATATTGTTTGTAACGAGGATTAATATGAATAGTTCAATTCAGACGCTTAAGACAACGAATATTGAAAGATTAACTCTTGATCAAAAAATAGAATTGAAATCATAAGGTAGGCCATGTCTTGAATTTTGTATGGAACAAAGTGAAAACATACATTCCTATATGTTTATGCACATTACACTGCTACAGAGTTTCTACAACACATCCTTTGGGGGGAGTTTATTATTTTTATCTTTGCATGTTGTTGGTGATATTAATTTTTAAGTTTAACTAAATGATTTTTTAGGAAAAAATATTCCGAAATTTGTGTCTTATTTTAAATATATTATTTATAAATAATTTATGAATTAAACAGGCTGCGCCCTCCAGCTTTTAAAGTGACAAGCCGCCACTGGTTAAAGTTAGCACATCAGTATTTATTTTAAAATACAAAATAAAACCCCTTAAGCATTTTATAAAAATCCTTTACCCTAATGGAGGGTAATTATGATAACGGTGATGATGATGATGATGAACATACAAATGTAAATATCTGACATAGCACTATATCATTAGGCATTATACTCATTATACATAAAATGCAAACAAGTTATTCCACCTAAATCAAACAAAACACAACAACAACATATAAAAACAAGGAAAATAAACCATTTCTAACGATAGTTCAAATGCGTGCTAACCATTAATTTGTCCTTATTTTATTGTTCTTAATCTCGTGCATTTAGTGGATAATTTAAGTGTCCCGTTGTAAAAAAAAAGTTACATCCTGGAGTAGTTAATGGACCACAAGCAAAGTCCACCCCTTCTCACGTGACAATAAACTAGGGATGGGCTAAACCATGATTTCTCTATAACGGTGATTACCGTGACCATGATCGTAATATATCGGTGATTTATACTAGTGGTTATTCACGGTGACATGAAGTCACCGTGTTTTGCCGAATGATATTTTTTTCACTATCGTAATTTGTTGCTGTATCGATATTTTGCCCCAGTCACTGCTCTTTACTCTTAGTTGATAGAAACAAAGTTACCAACTTTCCAGTCTCTAGAGATTAATAAATAACACATTACTTTTTTTTATTATACAGAAAAAAATTCACGTTGGGAATCCACGGATTAACTTTGAGGAATATTACTATACAATACTGCTTTATAAAATGTAAACTACTATGTTATACCTGGTGTATAGTATAATTATTATGTTTGGGTATAAAAGAAAATTTGAGAACCATCCAAAATGTTGTATTGAAAAGTTTAAGGAGATAGAATCCGCCACTACAAAGTAATTAAGTGGAGGCTATTTTTCAAAGTCTATTTATTTAAACATGAGAATTAAGGATATAGACCTTTACTGCCCGCACCTGTGGATCACCATTTCACTAGACGTCAACCTATATTTTGTCAGTCACGGTCTTAGCTTTCATACTGGAATGCTCAGCTGTCGCCGTCTGGTGAAAGTATCGCTAAACATCAAACACCGATATCTTAACCACTGATACTTTTGAGATCCAGTCACTGGAAGTGACGGCGATCAAGGAGTAATGTTGAAAAAATCACCATCAGTGAAATATCGCCCACCTCTACAATAGACTGGGCCACTAATATTCATACCCTGTAAGAGATTTGACCTAAATTAACTGGCTGAAGTCAGTGTTGAGTAGTGAGAGAAACATTAGCCCCACTTTCCTTGTGCGTCTTTTTGTGCCAATCCAACCCCCATCTGGAATATCCTAAGCTGACTTTCGCTATCCTTTATCTATACTTGCTATTGTCCACTAGCTGACCTTCATTCGTAAAGATATCTCACTCATACCCAACTTGCAAAACGATAATTACTAAACTGCATTACATAAAGCATAGAGAAAAAACCAATACATTAATTAAAATTTAAAAGGAGCTGCAATTCTTACCTGAAACTTGGCCATAAACAAATATTCCCTAATCCGGGAGTATAATTTTGTTCTATGGATGGTGGTGTGAACTATATTATTTATAAGCTAACGGAAAGGTAAGAACATATAATGCTGTGTTGGTAAAGGGGGAGGGCATTTTGAGACTGTGAAGTGTTCCAACTTCTTCTGCTATGATGGCAGCACCATGCAGAAATTATTAGTTTTAGAGATCTGTCACATTTTCATAATTAGCTTGGTAGAGGGCACTGTCAATCGATCCCTTACAAAACATATTTAAAAAATACTTTAAGCTACTTATTAAAATTATATTAAATTTTCAAACTACAAAAGGACGTATTGCAATCATCTTACTCCCTTCCTCCCCACATTAGACTAGTTTGGATCCCGGTGGTGTAACAATTATTTTGTATTTGATATGATTGTGATTTCTAATATAATAAATACAAATGATAAAATATCCACTTGTATCATCATTTGTTTACTTTTTTTATATTTATTTCAAGAAATAAAAATAGTGTTCTGCAAGGCACTCTATTTCAGGTCCGTGTATTATCATGTTTTACAAGAAGGCTGGCAACCCTGTTGGCCTCATATTTGCTATCTTTTATTATCATGATCTCTGCAAAGATTACCTAATAATCTCCGTGAGTCTGGAAAAGTCTCTGTCAATTTGTGTCTGCCGTGGGTGTAGCTGTTCTACTTAAAACGTAGGTATCATTCAATTGAACAAAATGTGGCAGTCTCTTTTTGAATCAGTCAAGCATAATCCATTCGGATCACCATTCAATTCAGTCCACTGCGAATCAGCGGAACCCGAGAAATCGTTAGTAGCAGGCAGAAATATTGCTTCTGCTGCCTCGACTACTGTTGAAGATAGCTGTGAATTTGGTTCACAAAAATACTTTCTTCTTTGCGGTCTTGGAGGTATACTGTCCTGTGGCATCACACATACTCTTGTGGTGCCCTTAGATTTAGTAAAATGCAGGATTCAGGTTAATCCGGAGAAGTATAAATCTGTATTCAATGGATTTAAGGTAACGATAAATGAAGAGGGTGCACGAGGTCTGGCCAAGGGCTGGGCACCTACGTTTATTGGATATTCTATGCAGGGTCTCTGTAAGTTTGGCCTCTACGAAGCATTCAAAGTACTATACTCCGATCTCTTGGGCGAGGAAAACAGTTATTTATGGCGGACATCACTGTATCTAGCTGCTTCTGCATCAGCTGAATTTTTTGCTGACATAGCCCTCAGTCCAATGGAGGCTGCCAAAGTTCAAATCCAAACGAAGCCGGGATTTGTAAGTACTTTACGTGAAGCTGTACCCATCATGTATAAAGATGAGGGTATCAATGGCTTCTACAAGAGCTTGGTCCCATTGTGGATGAGACAGATTCCATACACAATGATGAAGTTTGCTTGTTTTGAGCGCACAGTCGAACTTTTGTACAAATATGTAGTTCCCAAACCTCGAGCTGACTGCACCAAAGGAGAGCAACTTATTGTAACTTTTGCAGCTGGTTACATTGCAGGTGTGTTTTGTGCGATTGTGTCTCATCCAGCAGATACAGTCGTATCCAAGCTCAACCAGGAAAAGGGTGTCACTGCTATAGAAGCTGCAAAGAAATTGGGATTTGCTGGTTTATGGAAAGGCCTTGGACCAAGAATTGTGATGATCGGTACCTTGACTGCCGCCCAGTGGTTTATATATGATGCGGTGAAGGTATCACTTCGTATTCCTAGGCCACCACCTCCCGAGATGCCAGAGAGCCTGAGAAAAAAATTGGCTGCCAAAGAAGAGTAAAATAGTTAATTTATTTAGCCTAACATATCTCTTATGTTCAGACTTTGTTATGCAATCCATTCCATATTTACATTAAGATATCAAGAAATAGTTGAAATTGTAGTGTGAATACCTCAGATAGGCATTTAGTTGAATTAATTTAGTGATATATTGTTAGAACCATGAAAAATTTAATGATGAAATGTTTGAAAGCAGAAGGATGAAGATAATCTCTGGAAATGTTACTAATTATGGAATAATTTTGACTTTCGTTTCATTAACTAAGTTGAACAAATTAAAAGATAAATTGTTATTAAGATATCGATTGTGATTATTGGAATAACATTTTCATCAGCTTTTTTCTTTTAAATTGACTTGTCGAAGTATGCCTTTCGTGCTTCCCCCAGTGAAACATCTTAAGCGCGCTAAGGATGTGAAGCCACAAAGTTTTTAAGAAAGGGCTTAACTTATAACATTCCATTTGTTTTGTAAAGTTAACAGCTAAGGACTGTTAAAAATCCAAGTAAAGACTAGAAACAAAATGCATTTTAAATCATTGTGATATTCACATTCTCATTTAAATTTTCTAGGGGTTATTTTCACCCTTATTTACAGTGTTAAACTATAGCCTATAAACAGGGAGCACTGCATTTAATTTAAAATTATCTCTGAAATTTGTATCTAGTATGAATTGCAATAAATTATTGAAATCTTGGTATAGATACTTTTAACTTGTTGAACTAATGCAGGACTATTTTAGGCTTATATGATAAATTTAAAACATTTGTACTTATTAAAAAGTTCAAATGGTGTATACTCATGTATAAAGAAAATTATCAAATAGGTACCAGTATTTTAATTATTTGTTTGTTCAGTGTCAAAAATTAGTGTTCATAAACCAATGTCACCAGTTTGTAAGAACATAAATGTATGATTTAGGTTGCTCATAATATTAAAATTATCATAATCATAGCACTCTCAAAGGTGTTTTTATTTTAAATACAATTTTCTTTGGTTCCTTTTCATTGTTATTATCTATGTTTTATTTGGTTAAGTTACTGCTTAATAATTGCACTTTGTGATTTGGATTTTACTATCCCTTTCGTAAGTAGAACTAGTAGATATGACAAATATAAGAAATTAGAGCTATATTTACTGTTCGCGAATACTTGTCTATTGTACTTTAATAGAAAGTGGTGTTAAATATAGTTAGGAAAACTTTAATTTTTAACAAAATAAAAACAATATTAAATAGGTACCCTTAAATAAAACATTAAAATGGTCCTAGTAATTGTAAATTGACATCTGAACCCAGGACTTTTGGCTTAGTACGCCAATGCTCTAATTACTAAGCTATCCAGGAGCTGTTTCATTCTTAAGATCCTTCACTCATTTTAAGGCAGAGAGTGTGATGGACGTGCAAAAATTATTGACTACGATGAGTGATCAATTAAGATCACGAGCTATCAGATAACACAGCCACTTTTGACTCGAGAGGGCCTTAAAATACCAATTAACATATAATAATAGCTCAGTGCATTGACCTATTATGCCATAGATCCTGAGTTAGATTCCTGTGTCCAGGTGTAATTTTTTAATTTAAAGAATATATAAGATCAGACTATATAACCATAATTAACCAATACAATAGCGTTTTAATCCATAATTATAGAGCAATTTGATTGGGGATAAGTACATACAGCATAAATTCTGAACTTTTGTTTCGAGTGTCACTTATTACAATTCTAGACTATCACAAACTAGCATATTTTTGCATATGTTTACCATTACAACCAACAATATTTATAGAGAAAAAAAAATTGAGGGGCCCTGGAGACAGACTTGCACATGATCATAATAAGTCAGATTGGTTTTCTTCAATTACAAGCCACTTTTCTGCTGATGCTTTATCTAAAATTAACCCTCATCCCGTCGTTCTTAGATTAGTTACACAAGAGTTGAGTGAACCGTTTTGACGATATAATCTCAAAAGATCAGCCAACATTGACAACTACTATATTTCTCTTAACCTTTCTAAAGTGACTCTTGCAGAACACACGGCTTTGTATGGGAATGAATTAAAAGTAGTTACAGCACAGTTTTGAACTGTCTTAAAAGTTTTTCCAGGGATTATCTTCAAGTTGTGTAAACTTTTAAAAATACAGTTTGGAGTTATTTAATTTTTCATAAGAATTTAAACTTTATAGCAATCTATCGATATTTAATAAGATAAAAATGTTCACTTTTAGCCAATCAATTCAAACAGTCCTGTAGACTTTTATAAAGATTTAAGTTTAGAAGAAGAAAAACTTACTTTCAGGTGACTGGTTTCAATCCCGGTTGGAACAGATCGTCTCTCAAGCTACCTACAAGTTTACGCTGCTGTACTGCCATTAATTCTTGACACTTTATTTATTCTTTTCATGTCTTTAAGGTATTTTAATATTCACTTTCTGAACCTACTTATTATACCAGCATAAGACTTATAAACTAACTTAAATCTAGAACAGACACAACATCCAGCCCCCCGGCTGTTAATTCATCACTGTGAAAGAGGAAACCCACATTTCATCAATGATAAAAATTGTCGGCCATACCTGGAATCAAACCTGGCACTCATAGTTGGGTAGACAAGACACACTATCAACCGAGTTAAGGTTTTGGACAACAACTTTAAATAAAACTGGTCGATTTAGGTATGCATTTGCGACCTTCGTGTTTTTTTCTTACCTTGGTGATCCCTGACCAGTTGCATTAGCTTTGATCTTTACGGTGTAAATTTTCATCGTTTTTCCTCTATGACTGGGGTGCATTTCCTCCAAACTTATCTATTATCTATCCTGTTCACTGAGAGCAGCCGCCAACAAAAATGTTAAAACCCAAGTATCAGATTATTTATTTAAAACTTATTTTACTAATCGAATCCAATATGAGTTGGCTCACACTAACGTTAGCCTTTTATCACTATTTTAAGACTTTCTAAAAAAAATATCTGTATTCATCTAACTCATAAGTTTTATCACTTTGGCAACTTAAGTCAGTTTACACCTCTCGTCAAAGGGAATGTATATTCATGTCTTAGTGCCTGTTAGAGTTATACACACACATAAATTGTAATGTCATTAAAGTAAGAATGAGGAAGGTAAGAGTTTTGGAGGAGTATCCAAAGTGGTATGGCGGGAGAGTGGGATACCATTTGGGAAAAACCACCCTCGTTACACCTGACCACAATTATAAGCTCAATCTACCCATCAACGAAAATCCAGTCTAACACCAGAATTATTTGTTCGACTTGGTGGCCACTAATACAGGTCTGGACATATTGGTGAGATGGATGAATACAAAGCTATTTTAAGCTACTTTAAAAATGACTAAAAAGGCCGAAGTTGGTGTGAACTGGACATTCTCGGTACTGGTTTTCACAAACTACATACACTAGATAACCTGAAACACTGGAGAAGAAGGTTGAATTTTAAATAAATTGACTAACAAGAGAAGGAATAGGACAGAAAAACTGAGTTGAGCTCAATTCTCTCTAATTATCTGTTAAATAGGTAGGAAATTGATTTTAAAAATTGCATTTTCCAAAGTAGGCCTTTTTTTAAACACCAAAACAAGGCAATTTATAACAAAATCCACATTTTTGGGAGTAAATTTGAAAATTTAATAGAAAAAACCACTCTGGATACACTCAACCAAGATTTGAACCCCTATAGCCCTGTCACCAGCAATCCATTCAAACATGAGAATGAGACTTTACACCACTGATGCGGGTTTTAGTTGTTATTTTGCTCGAGGAACCCTTGAATATTCCCATTTTATGCAATGAAATGTATTAATTCAATATCATTCAAAGGTCCAAGAGCATTAAGTCACAAATCTAACATCTCAGGACTTACTGAGACAGGGGCACCTGTAGTGGAAGGAAACCAGGAGGGCATTTGCCCCCACTGAGATTCTGAGGTTATATTCATATTAGAAGTAAGCTAATCCCGCCCAACAGTGTCCTTAACTATTATTATTATTATTATTATTAGCACTTTGTCTTACTACCCGTTCGGGTTATACGCACTTAGGCTAATGTGCAATGGTAGGCTGATTGTGAGATGAAATGGAGGACCTACAGTTTAACGTGGAATCCGAACCACGGTGGAGGCCTGGCATTCCCCACATTCACAAGATGTCTTGTCAGAGGTGAAGGAAGGGTTTGGTAATCAGATAAAT
>CABFVX010000561.1:73502-127769 GCA_902151425.1 Timema shepardi
CCCCCCATTCCCCCCCCCCCCCCAACTGCTGGAGAAAAATCCTTTGGGCACCCCTGTAATGAGAATTAGTGTTTGGATTTTGAAGGGTGGTTTTGATCTCATAAATACGAGAAATGAGGCTCTAGTACATAGAATGTTGTAAAAGTGTCAATTTGGTGATTTTTTTTTCAAGCACTTTCAACACGAAAGGAAAACACTTGAAAATTATTTTTCTAAAGAACTTGTGTCAAAGTACTCACAAAATAAAGAGTTATAATGTTGAGCAATGTAATAAATTAGTTGATTAAAGTGATTTGTTTTTATCAATTTCTCTTACTACCTGCCCAGGTTTTATGCTTGTGTAGTAATTACTCTGATGGGGTAGAAATAAGCAAGGAATCATTTTAGAGGCCCACGTTTGCACGGAAGAAGAGTGGTAAAACATTTAGAAAAAACTACTCTCAACAGGGAATTGAACCTGGATATCCCAGTCTTACATAAGAGTGACACAGTAGACCATTTCACCTTTAAAGCCTCTTTTTTATTCTTTATCGATGCATATTATAAATGACCCAAAAATAGGGGGATGTAATTCAATACAGTATATAAACTTTTGACTTGTTTTTGTAATTCCAATATTTTTAAATTGGCCCCTATTTGTCATTCGTAAGAAAGACTCCAATTTCATTTTCTTTAAATCAATAAACATTTCCCACATATTCAATCAAAATTAGTTTCATGGCCAATTTAATTTTTGTGACTTTGGTAATTTCTTGCCTATAAATGTGAAGAAAAGTGTACATTTAAATTAGTAATAATTAGGTTCGAATTATATTAGCTACAGTACCGGTATTGTATACACACATTTATAGTTACTATAATGCTCAAGGAAATTGAAATTAATTTTTGTACCAGCAGTGACCCAGAACAAAGTTGTCAAAAGTCTTGAAACTATCAAATCCAAGCGAAAAGGTTGATGATGAATTTTAAGAAACCGTAAGCATTTTAATGAATGGAAAAGACAAACCTTATTGTGTAGAAACATAATAAATATATCTGTGGCACGATTTTTCACATTATAGTTTACATAACGTACTTTTGAGATGAATTTAGAACCTTGTAATATTTCATTGTTTTAGGCTGTGAGAACTTTAGCATTCCTACAGTCCCGCTATGATTGAAAATCTGTTTGCTGTCATTGCTGTCGCTATTCTTCTACTGGTTTTAAAACATTTCATATGGAGGCGAAAACCAAGATTGTTAGAAAACTTGCATGTTGTGGTAAGTTATTTTATTATTATTATTTTTAGCACCACATCTTACTACCTGTTCAGGTTAAATGCCTACGTACTATTTACACTAATGGATTAGTGATTAAGGAGGCTTAATTTAAATAAAGTGCACTGACATTTGTGTGAAGGGAGAGTGGAACCACCATTTAGGAAAAACCGCACTCGACCGGGATCGAAACCCGATCTATCTGTCTTAGGCAGTCTAGTCTAACACGAGATCAGCGCGTTAGCTTACGTGGCCACCGAAGCGGGTTTGTGGTAAGTGTAGTGGCTACTTGACAACATTGTATAAGGCATTAAATATGCCCCAGATGGGCGTCCGGACCCTGGATCTTTGGCTTTAACACATTACTGCTCTACCAACAGGGCTGGCCATGCTCTTAAGGAGAATAAACGGTTGTGTAAATATTGATAGGACGTGCTTCAGTGGCATCACTCTCACAACGGACTGTACTACCAATGATGCAATCAGTACTGATGTGTGTACTGTGGGTGGTTTTTACAATACACTCTACCGCCACACAAATATGGGTACACTTCCACTAAATTAAACTATCCTAATCTCTAACAAACTAATGTAATTAGTACATCTGTGTATGTATAATCTTGATGGCCATTATGACAGCGCTAAAAAGATACTGATGGTGCTGAAATAAATGAAAGGGATTAGCGCTGACACAAAATGGCGTAATTTGGTAGAAGTCACTGTTACATAAAATTATTACTATTCGCTTGGTGAATATGCAACGCTGTCTTTATGAGATAAACTATTTTGTATCACTCTACTTCAATGGCCAAATCGTCTAAGGCGTCAACCTTGTGTTAAGACTGGCTTGCTGATGACGGGGAGATCGAGTTTCAAATTCCGGTCAGCTCTACTGAGGCTGATTTCTCCTAAATGGTTTCCCACTTTCTGTCCTTGCAAATTCGGGTAGATTATCTTTAAAATTCTTATTTCTTCATCCCTACCCCATTAGAGTAGTTATCATATTATATGTATAACCCAAACAGTTAGTAAGATGTGGTGATAACAATTGTTTATGTATTTGGCTTTGTCTAATGCCATTCGAATGATTTCATTGTATTGAGCCTCAAATCACATCTTACCTTCAACTACACAATAAACAGGACACTTTACTAATTGGTCGGAAACATTATATAACAAAAGTTATGAAGGACGAGGGCTGTTTAAGGGGAAGTGCAAAGTTTTGTGGTTTTGCATAAGGGAGTTGTGGGGGGAATGGTGGAAAGTGTATGTAAAGTAAGTTACGATAAGTAATTTATAAATGTGTCCTTATCCAGCCACGTATATCGTTTAAGAAAATACATGCATTATAGTTAGGGTCTCCACATTTCAAAATTAAAAAGCAGGACATCTTGTCAGTGTTACCTTCATCCTCTCACTCTGACAAAATGTGAATTTTGAGAATACAATATAAGATAATAATTTGAAGAACAAGTTTAATATTTTATCAATACAATTTTTTTTTTGTATGTAGATTTTGATGAAATTCCATATATAAGATTACAAGCTATCAGATAATGCAGCCTTCGTTGACTCAGTAATTGGCTTTTTGCTGCCAATAGTACAAAGACAACTGTACATATTCACATATAATGATGGATAAATAAATATAAGTGATAAATGGCTCTGGGCCTGAGACGATACCTGGATGACTCTGTGGTGAGAGCATTGACGTACTAAACCAAAAGTCCCGGGTTCAATTCCACTATCCAGGTGTCATTTTTCAATTTAAAGAATGTGATATTTACTCATAGATGCGGCTATAATCATAACTATCAAATATAATAGAGTGGATATTTAATCCTTCATTAAAAAGTATGGTCAAGTTTATTTACTGTGGACTTCCCCGTAAATGATTGACAGGGACATAAAGGAGCCTACACTGTGTATGTACATGTATCGACGAGTATCATAGATCAGACTGGACCAGGACAAACATCAATTACTCTCAACCAACTTTGGAAGCCGGATAATTGCACATCTGGTTTAACATCGATAGACGCTGTTTTAATGTTCATAAAAGAAAACGGTTCACCAAACCTATTATAGTATCAACAACGACCACAAGAAATCATTTGTGAGATCTTTAGAGACTGTGAGCTAGAGAATACTGCGTGATTCACAATTGTGCATTTGATAGAAGCTTTCTTGAGTCCTTATATATTATATTATTTGTAATAAGTTATTTATCTGTCAATAATTATTAAGTGTTTATATTGTTTCAGGTAACAGGTGGATCTAGCGGTATCGGTAAGTGTGTTGCTATCGAGGTCGCCAAGAGAGGGGCCCATGTTACTTTAATAGCCAGGGATGTGGACAAATTAGAGGAAGCAAAATCTGAGGTTATAAAAAACTGTCTTCACCCAGATCAACAACAAATCCAGTGCATTTCTTGTGAGTACAAATTGTTACTCGTATCTTTTATTTTCTCAAACCAATTTACATGCCATGAAAATACTTCGGTATTAGACGTTTTGATTATATCTGGAGTGAAACCAAGTCATGATCAAATAATGCAATTTAAAGAGATGGAAAATAATGCTTTTTTTTTCATGCCTCAACCTGAAATTTTGTTTTAATTCATTACATTACTAGGATACTGTGCACATTTGGTCAAATAACTAAATCAGTAAAAAATAAGTTGACTGTGATACATTCAATATATAGTATGATTTTAGTAGGAAGAACATTAGAAGTTAGTTACTAAAGTTACTAAAACAATGTTAATATGTTCATACATAAAGTCATGTCATCTGCAGATGTTACTTTTGATGGATATTATCTATACATATCAAACAACACCAATAATATAAGAAAATATTATCGATGTTGGCCGCAAAGAAGTATAGTTTGATTTTCTCTACTGTTCTTCCAATCAAAATCAGGGTATAGTTCCTGCTGCAATTAACACAATATATGCACCGGTGGACACATGGTCTGAATGTCAGGCTCACACAGTCTGGTTTGTCAATGACGGTTTGGTCTGATTTTTAATCCCAGCCAGATGTACTGAAGCTGTTTTTATTATGAACAGTTTATCACTCCCCCTCCACACAAACGCAGATACATTTCTTATAAGTCTTACCTTTCTAATCTCTACCACAGTAGCGTGATTAACCTAGCCTAAATGTGTATAACAAGAATCAGTAGTGAGCCAAGGGGACAAAAAAACAAACCCAATATCAAACAAGTTTTAGTTAACTTTTTCACCTCTTGGTAATCAAGTTCTTAGTCACACAAAAATTGCACTTAGAAAGCTTTCAGAGGGAAATCCCATTAGCTAGTTAAATGCCTAAGTTTGTTTTTAGATTATTTATAAGATATCCACCTCGGTGGTATAGTTGGCTAACACATAAGTTTCATGTTGAGATAGATTTCTGAGGACGGGGAGATCGAGGTTCGAATTTTGCTCGAGTGAACCACTAAACAGTTTTCCACTCCCCCTCCACGCAAATGCAGGCTCACTTCCTCTATATTCAACCTTCCCAATTCTTAACCCATTAGCATAAGTGTTACTTAGCGTATGACCCGAATGGGTAGTAAGACGCGGTGATAAGTATTATTTATTAGATTACATTTTCACTAATGTATCTTAATGTGCTGAGTCGCAGAATTAGCGTCGATATAAAATCAACCCATCTACTCATCTGTGAGGATTACAATATTTACTGACAAGTGTTTGAATATTTTCTTCAAATAACTGAATGGTGGCACACTCTTGTGGCGAGAGAGTTGGGAATTATTTTTTGTTTACAATCCTTTGTAAAGGGTCGATACATTAACATGACTAATACATGAATAAAAACACTGTGAAATGTAAGTTATGTAAGATCTCTTCCCTCTCATTTACATTTCACGGTGTTTTTACAAAGTTTTCATCTACATCTTGCTATTTAAATGTAACTATCTCTAACATATTGTTGCTCTCTCCCGTTACATTTGTGCAACAATGCACAGTTGTGTACCGAGGCTGTAGACAAACGTTGCGTGTGGTTTATTTCAGTGGATATTAGCAACAACTATGAGGTGGTAGAGAGGACGCTCCATAGCTCCGAGGAAGACATAGGGCCCATCTACATGCTGGTTAACTGCGCTGGATCGGCTATTTGCGGTAGACTAGAGGACACCTCTGTTGAAGATGTTCAGGTGTGAACACTTTTATAGAGTACTTATCGTATTTTTTTAGAATCTTAAATTCATCAAAGTTTAGTTATATAAAACTATTTTTGGTTGACTTTTTCATAGAAAAAAAAAGTGTCTTACTGTATGATAAGTATCCATCACATAATAAACATGAATTTTGTCCATAAGCTCAATACCTCTGAATTTGGGTTCTGTAATTCCATGTTTCATTAACTTTCAAGATTAATGTTTTGTATTGAATCATTTATAGTAGGCATAGTGTCATCAAAACCCTCAAATCCTTAAGAATATACAAGACTCAAGGATTTGAAAAAATATCAGATTCAAGATATAAAGAATAAACAATTAAAAGTTTTGTATTGTAATTTGCTTTAGATCTTTGGTAGTTCTAAACCAACATAATTATACTAAAAACTTAACCATACCCCTAATTAATTTAACACTCAACTGAATATAAAGTCTGTTCATGGTAGATTTTTATCTGGATGACAGTTCAAAAATCACATGTTTAGGTTTTGGATTGCCAACACTTGTAGAAGATCACTGTTTTGTTAAAAATATTAAGTTTTTAATACATTTTATATTTTACATATTACATAACTTAAACTTAAATTTTCTCACACTATTTCATTACTTTTCATAATTGTTTTTTACTAAATCCAAAACAATGTTTTAAACATATTTAAAAGTACTTATTCTTCGTTTTGGAATGTTATCTATGATATGTAATATAGTGCATACATTAATACCTTTTAATACAGGCATCATATTTACTTGGGAAAGAGAAAATACTTAGCCTTTTTTTATTATAATAAATTATGTTATAATTATTTTATATTTCGAAATATTTAACTTAATTAAATATTTTAATCCACTGTATGGGTGCATAATTGTAAATAACTTGTTTCCGTCATGTTCAATCACATGGTTTAAATTTGTCGTTCATCATTTTAAAGCTATGTTCGTTAGAAGTTTTGTGAAAGTGCTGTGAATAATTTTTATTTTAAATGGAATACAACGATAAATACTAAGCTTTGTGCCCGACCTCAAATAAATATAAATAATATTGTCCTAAATTACTGTGGCTAATTATCACATTCATACATTACCATATGTTTTCATTACAGTTATCCAAAGTGACATGTCAGCCGTTGGTGTAGGAATACATTAGGGACTATTTCTAGTTTCTTTTTGAGTTGTCATCCAAGTAAACTAAGGTCGTTAATGTTTTATATAAATGTTATATAATAAATTAATTTTAGCAAAGTATGTCAAAATTTAGTTACTATTTCTATTTTACATTCTGTTATATTCCTATTTTATCTTATTTTTATAATTTTTTTCTGAAATTTGGCATTCAAAAAGTAAAATAGAAATTCAGATTCATAAAATAGTGGATTTGAGCCAACTCTAATTTAAAGAACTAGTTTGGTTTTTTTCCTTTCAAGTTCATTTTTTACTAGGTCTTGTATATTTTATCATATATTTTTATTTTCAGTATCTTTTGAACCTGAATTTTTTGGGCACGCTATATCCGACCAAAGCGATAATATCTCGCATGAAGTGCCGGGGGGAAGGAAGGATTGTACTCGTAGGCTCTCAAGCTGCCCTTGTCGGAATATACGGATTCACCGCGTACAGCGGCACAAAGTTTGCGGTCAGAGGCTTGGCCGAGGCATTACACATGGAGGTACAAGTCACTTTGTATTTTTTATTGTTCTCTTCTCATATTTTCAATTTAAATTGATGGTCACACAATTGTTTGAAATCGAAATCAACTTTGTTTCATATCATATATATATATTTTATTGCTTATTTTTCCAAACTAAAACTTTTTATGTCTTAATAAACCTATTGTTTGTACCTTTGATTACTCTTTGAAAAAAAAAACATGACACATTCTATAATAATAAAAGGAAGTGTTTGTGTGCGACGCCCAGCCAAATCTACGACGTGCAGAGATCTGAAATTTTTAACATAGGTGGACGGAATGCACCTTGAAGCCGGATTTTTAAATTTTTAATTAGCTTTTTAATCAGGCTATTTTTAACAAATTTTTGAAGAAAAAAATATTTTTAATCTGGTTTATAATTATGTTTCACAGATAACGTTTCCATTTGAAATTGGGCACCATAGGAAGTGGGGGAGGGGGTGAGGGGCTTATATAGTTCTTATACCACAGTGGGTCACGGGCAATGCCGTGCAGGATTGCTAATGTATTATAAACTTTAAAATCCTCACTATATAATTCATGTGTATCACAAACTGACACTTTTTGGGTAATCGCAGGATCAGCCCTGATAGCTGAATCAAATTCAATTAAGTGGAAAATGATAAATTGGATACAGGAATCAAACCTAGGACCTTTGGCTTTTTGCTTCAATGCTCATTCCCCACTGAGCCCATCTTGGTTCATTTCGTGTCTAAAGTTAACGTTCCCACCAGGTTCAGTTTGTGAACAACCTTCACGTAACGGTTTGTAATACACATGAATTAGACAACGATATTTGCATAGCAGCAATAAATTAATTTATGAGCCACCCGATTCGGTGGCTGCATGGTCTAAGGAGCTAATCTCACGGTAGACTAGACTGCGGATGATGGAGAGATCTAAGTTCGAATCTCAGTCAAGTGTACTGAGGGTGATTATTTTTCTTTTCCAAAATGCCTTTCCACTCTCCCTCCACACCAATGTGAGTAAACTATATAAATAAAACCTTTCTAATTCACAAAAACCATTAGCGTAATTAGTACATAGGTGTATAACCTAAACAGGTAGAAATATACAATACGAAAAAAAGTTATGAGCCGCCGTGGACTGTGGTTTTAGATGGCTCTAAGTGGCCAATACTTTCACAAGTTAACACAATTAGACTCGATACAACAAAATGAAAAGTGGTCCTGGATACCAGATGAATCAGGATGACTCGTTGGTAGAGTATTGGCGATCAAAGCCAAAAGACCTGGGTTTAATTCCCATATACAGGCTATCATAAATATTGATTTTAAAACCTTAGGCTAGGAAACTGTTTATTCATATGTGAAAAGTTTATAAATACAACTGTTGATACGAGGACATCAGCTTATAGTGGCTTGTGTCAACTAACAAAATCTGGTAAATAATTACTTGCATACCTGAGTGGTTAGAGGAGCCAAGTTCATATTAAGGAGAGTCAGGCAAGTGATGTCTTAAAGTAATTTAAGTCCTTGGTGGTAAGGTAAGGTGTGTAGACTTAGGTTGAGTCGATAAATGATATGTTTATACAACATAGAAAGTGCGAAATTTCCATTTTAGAACTATGGTTAATTTCAGGCCAAACCTTACAACGTGTCTGTGACGCTGGCGCTACCACCGGATACGGACACGCCATGTTTCGCTAACGAAGAGAAGTCGAAACCGTTAGAGACCAAACTTATATCCCAAGAAGCGGGGCTTGTGTCACCAGAGGAGGTGGCCTCCAAACTAGTCAAGGATGCTCTGGTAGGTCAAATACAAAACTAACCAACACACAGTAGTAGGAATAATAAATACTTACAGTACAATTTTCATAGAAATGTCCTTATTTGATAGATAGTAAAGTTACTAGATCTACTTTCACGTATCCATACACCAGGTCATGTGATCTTCAGCTCTCCCTTTTGATAGATATTATCAATACCTATAAAATATTAATTTTCACCGCAGCCAAAGTGTTTGTATTTTATAAAAGGCCCTTCTTTTGAAAATTGGACTATAGCTGGGGTGGAAATTGTTTATAGCGACGCATCCAGGCAACCTATCTGGTTATTTGTGAGAAGATATTTGTAAACTTCTGGTTCATTATTATGTTGAGAAATGATATCCAAACACAGGAATCTAGCCTAGGACTTTTGTCGCTGACACTCATCATATTCGTAATGTCATTCATAAATGGAAACCCTCGCTTATGGTGGATAAAATTATTGGATTTGGTTGGATAAAAGGTATAACTCTAGCAATGGACTGGACTGCAACTGCCAAAAACAGGGAGATTGGGCTTTGAATCTTGGTCAGGCCCACCAATGGTTTCTCACGCTTTCTACAGGCAAATGCTGCTTGCTATACTTCCTCTAAATTCTTCCTTCCTCATCCCTAGGGCATTAACATAATATATTCATGTAGCCCAAACAACTGGTGAGACACAGTAAAAAAAATAATGTAATGGCGATTGACATATTGCTTTATTTGGAAGACGATACAGGAAAGGTGGTTAGAAACAAAAGGAAACGAACACAATCTGGTTTTTACAGTCAAAAGAACACATTTCACACTTTACATTGTCGTCTCTTGAATAAAATTGATTGTTACCGTCCAATCACCTGACTTAGGTTTCATTCTTTCGGAACTAATCTGGAGAGAGTGTGAAATGTGCAATGCAAGTTCCTAAAAGAGGAAACAAAAAAAAACACAAATAGCCAAAAAAACGTACCTCAAAAAGCAAAATGAGATTTTCTCTAAAGTGACGTTCAGCTCTGAGCTTCAAAAACTCTAAGGTTTTGAACTGCTGTTTATTTCTAGTTGTTAAAGTATATTTTCGCCCGTAGTGTAGCAAGTTTCTCTCTTACAGGACGGCAAGTTCTACAGCACTGTGGGGTTTGAGAGCGCTCTGCTATCTGTGGTCTGTTCGGGGATGACACCTGTATCTTCCCTAGGAGAGTTCTTACTTCAAGTAAATACACATTCATTGGAATGTTTATAACTACAAGTAATATCATACTGCATCCTCCTCTTACAGTGGGTCCCAACCTTTTCCACCAGAACACGGACACCCTAAAGCCAATTATAATTTGCTGCAACCGCCCTACTTTCCCCTTCTACAAGAGCGCAAGGCTGGCTTATGGTATTGCTGCGCTCACATTGCTTCTTGTCTAAAGATGTTTGATTTAGTTTAAAATAGAACTTGTGTGGATAATAAAATGAAAAAAGTGTGTGTGTGTATATATATATATATATTTTTTTTTTTCAAGTAACTTGCGAATATTTTTATATTGAGTCAAAAAATAACTAGTTTAAAATTCTAGATTTGGTTTGTAGACCCCAGATTGGGAACCTTTGTACTTAAACACTTTTTTCCCCCTCCAACCTTTGTGTGGGGTATATGCCAGGGGCATATGTCAAACTAAAATTAAAAACTGTAATGGTCATAAATTGCCTTTCTTTGATCGAACCCAGCCTACCTTATTATTAGTTTACTTTTTTTTTTACATCCATTGCTGTTTCCAACTTGTGGTCAATTTTTTTATTCAAGCCATATATTTTCCACTACCGGCTTGTTAGGACTGTTGTAGCTTCATAGGCCTTATAATATAATTCAAGACTAGGACAGGCACAACATCCAGTCTCCGGCTGTTAATTTACCACTGTGAAGGGGTAAACCCATATTTTCAGTCATGCTGGGAATCAAACCCAAACCCCTAGCTCAGCAGGCAGATACTCTACCGACTGAGCCAAGGTGTCGGACCCTAATATTATTATTATTAAGAACTAAGAATACATAATTATACTCTCGACATATTTTTTGTTGTCAGTGGATGGCAGGTTTAATGTAAGCTATTTTTAATATCAACAAACTAATAAGAATTAAAAAATACCAGACACATTATTATTATTATTATTACTAGGAATGGAATCCTTGAAACCTTACAAATATTCGATATTTGAGGATTCGAGGTTTAAAAAAATAAAATTGCTTTTTTCCCCCCCAAAGTTTGGATTGTAATTTGTTTTAGAGCTCTAATACTCCTTATTGGTGGTTCAGCACCAACTTAATTGTAGGGCAAACTTGATAACCAGACCCCAGACCATTAATCTAACACATAACTGAATGTATAAATGTTATAATGGATGCATTTTATCAAAAATATGTTAGCATTTAGTTACTATTTTTACATTCTATTATTCTGTGATAGTCCTATTTTCTATTATGTTTATAATTTGTTTACAAGATTCAAGATAAAATTAAGATTTGTATTTGTAAAATAGTTTATATGAGTCATTTGCAGTTATAATAGTTATTATTATTTGGTTTAAAAATTGTCAACAAATTTGGTGGCTTAGGTGTTAACCAAACATTACTTTGTTATTGTTGGCGAGAGAGACGGGGCTCATATTATGGCAAGAAGCAATGGGGAGCATCTAAACCGAATGGCTAGTAAGACGCGGTAATAAAAAAAAATTGGGGATATTTAAAAAAAACTAATAAGTGATTTTCTATGCATGTTCCTTTTCTTTTTCTTTGCACTTATACAAATGCATTACTTCTAGTTTATCTAGTTTACATTCGAATAAAAAAAAACGCATAGTCAAGACTGTTTCCAGCCTCTGCTTCCATTTTCCTCTGTCCATCTACCATTCTTCATTTTACCAAATAAAGAGAGACTTTTAGACCTAAACAAAACATAACTTCACCTTTCATTGTGTAATGTCAACTTGTATATTATATTCAAGAGAAGCTCCCATTCAAATCTAGAACTGTGTTCAGGGTATTGACTGCTGACAAACCCAATGGGAAGAGACCACTGGGAAGACCTAGATTCAGATGGGAGGATGACATTAGAATGGACCTGAAAGAGAGAGGGTGTAATGAGGTGGACTGGATAGAACTAGCTCAAGATAGGGTGTAATGAGGAGGACTGGATAGAACTAGCTCAAGATAGGGTGTAATGAGGAGGACTGGATAGAACTAGCTCAAGATAGGGATAGGGTGTAATGAGGTGGACTGGATAGAACTAGCTCAAAGATAGGGATAGGGTGTAATGAGGTGGACTGGATAGAACTAGCTCAAGATAGGAGTAGGGTGTATTGAGGTGGACTGGATAGAACTGGCTCAAGATAGAGATAGGGTGTAATGAGGTGGACTGGATAGAACAAGCTCAAGATAGAGATAGGGTGTAATGAGGTGTACTGTATAGAACTAGCTCAAGATAGGGATAGGGTGTAATGAGGTGGACTGGATAGAACTAGCTCAAGATAGAGGATAGGGTGTAATGAGGTGGACTGGATATAACTAGCTCGGGATAGGGTGTAATGAGGTGTACTGTATAGAAATAGTTCAGGATAGAGATAGGTGGCATACTTTTGTAAGTGCGGCAATGAACTTTTGAGTTTGTAATGCCATGGAATAAGTAAGAAACAGTCACTCTCTTCCCTCGGTTGCAAGTGTTATTGATGGGTCCACTTCGAGTCGTCAGCGTGTTTTACCTGCTCTCTTTTCCCTCGGTTGCAGGTGTTATTGATGGGTCCACTTCGAGTCGTCAGCGTGTTTTACCTGCTCTCTTTCCACCGCATCATTCGCAACTGCATGAAAACCAGGGACAAAAACAAGAAGTCTGAGTAACAGTGTCGTCACCAAGACAAACTGTTTGCATTGATCTTCTTTTATTTCTCTGAATGGTGAAACGAGGGAAATTTGCATTTATTGATCCAGCCACATTCCACATATTTATAAACAGCCATGTTTTTTTAGAAAATACTAGATCTTTTTTTTTTTTGCAGTTAACATTGATAACATTTTACTATAATTATTGTTATTTTATAGTTATTGATATCTAACAAAAGTGACAGCTGCAGATTACATGACTTTTTCAATGAATACATTAAAAAAATATCTAATAACTCTTCTAGTTGTAAGAAAAGATTCTTCCAATGAAAATTGGACTGTAGATGTATCTTGCACGTCATATTGAATTAGAATACAGGATGTCTACCAACAGGGAAAACATCAAAATTACAATTAATTTTGGTTTCTTGTATTTTTGGTTTAAAGTCTAAGGGTTTTCCAACCTATGTTTATAACTGTCAATGCCGGTAAATCATGATTTTTCAAATTTCTGAATAGCCCTAATCAAAATATTGACATTTAGTCTGAAAAAAAAAGGTCTACAAAAACTATGTTTGAAGTTTATATCCAATTTCATTGAAATTATTTACAAAACTATTTTAAAATATAGTTTTGATCTCATTTTTAAAACTCAATTTCTCTCTTACAGTGTTATTTGGAATAGAGCACTAGGCCAAACCATGGTTTAGATTAGGAGGGACAACCAGCACATTTACGTTGGTGATACTGGAGTAGGAATTGTTTAGAAAGAACACTAAAAAAACACACAAACACATTAGCATCACATGCCGAAACCCATAATCTTGACTTTAACCACTGTTACACAACTAAGGATATGGGAACTGGCCCATCAATATATCATCAAGTCCAGACAAGCCCCCAACCTCAACCTTAGATAATTCCTCTCCTTCCTACCAGCACACTCATTATTACATTCAATGTCACAATAATAATACAGTATATAACATAATTTTTAGTTTTTCTATATATCTATTTATTCATAGTGCTGCCATCTATACAGTGATATTATAACTGAAAAACAGTCAACCTTGTTATGTAGGGAAGAATTTGTAGGAAAGAGGGATAGGATATATATTAGTTTTTAAATCCCTAGATTTACATGGTTTGGAGAACCGACCCGACCTTCCCCCCCTCACTCCCCAAAATACATAAACATAGAGAATACAATGTAAAGGAAGTAACCTACATGGTATTTTTTTAAAGAATTATTGGAGAATTTGTGAGAAAAAATTTAATTTTATTTGCGCACGTGTTTAGTAAATCTTTGACGTTAACAATTTATATAACTTTTTATATTACCATTCATTGTCCACGATGTAAGCACAAAATTAATATAGTACACATTAGTGACTCATTCACAATGTAATATGTGTATGTTCACTCGGATGAATGTAGTGCCATATGCTTATGCAGCTGAGCTTTGCGTTGGAAGTTCTTTGCGCACACATCGCACGCATGCTGTCTCACTCCTGTATGAACACTCATATGAGTTCTGAGGTTTCCTTTCTGGATGAAGGATCGTTTACACTCCGTACACTGATACGGTTTCACTTTTGAGTGAGTCCATATGTGAGTACGGAGAGTAGACTTCTCCGTAAACCTGCTCCCGCACGTTTCGCACTGGAACAACTTCACAAATTTTGTCAACATATTTAGATGCATTTTATTTATATATGAACATCATAATACGGGTGTTTCAGGTACACTTGTTTAATTAAAAACTAAGTTGAAATTAATATATATATAAAAGTTGACCTCAGTGGTCTTGGGGTAAAGTGCTCATTTCAGCACCCAGTGTTCGTGGACCGTTCAAACACGGCCAGGCTCGATACATTTTTATTGAGGGATAAAAATCCTAAACACAACTTCCTTCAGAGGGGAAGTAAATCTGTCACTCCTATGTCGATTGTGGTATGTAAGAGAACCGTATGTAAAAACACCTTTCCCGGCCAAATTGGTAGGCCTTTTCGCTCTCGCTCGCAGAAATTCTAGTGTGCTGATATAATAAGTCGGTTCAGAAAGTGCACATTAAATACCTCAAATAAATAAAAAATCATATAGACCTACCTTTTCACCTGTATGCACCAACATGTGTCGATTGAAAGTTCCCTTCTGAGAAAAAGTCTTTCCACATTTTCCGCAATGATGGGGTTTGTGGCCTGTGTGTGTTGACATGTGGGATGTCAGGGTGAAGGCATACGTGAAGGTTTGTCCACACAAATCACACATGTGGTTCCTCTCGCCTGAATGAATAGCCTGGTGAACCTTCAGGCATGACTTCTGCACAGTAACAGCAACTAGTTAGTTTAAGTCACTCCAGGCAGGCGATGAAAGGTTTGTGGCCAACTCACAAAATAACTAACTTAAAGATAATTTGTTTAACATGCTGATAAGGCTACGGCCACGCTTACGACCAAGTCGCAGTAATGTATTACATTGATTCTTATGAGGGTGGCCACACTTGGTGACCAGTGACAGATTTCAAAACGCTGTTGTGAGCATTTTCAGGTCACATCGACAAATACGCTCGCCTTTATTTCTTATGGAGGTGGCCACACTTGCGTTCATGTCGCAGCCTGTTGCGAGAACACTGGACACGTGTGTGGGTTTGCTTGCGTCATCTTAGGTTAAAATGTCGACCGATAAGGTGTTCGGGATCACACTATCACTCCTCTAATAAGCATTTTCACTAACTTTCTTGCAAACCGCCCAGTGTTTCCCGCCCATCTGGAGTTCGACACTCGGTAGAGTACGGTACTTAGCAATGTTTGATACCGAGCTATTTATAAATGATCACCAATGTGGAGTCCGAAACATCGAGACTACGCAACAGCGATGTTAAATCCAAGCTCTGGATAGAAGTTGCAGTTGCAACAGTGGAGGGTTGGGATGAATTAAACAACGGAGAAAGAAATGAACAAGGTAAGAACTTCTTAGTTAGCATACATAAAATCATACAATACACAGTATACAAACGAACAATAGATTGAAATGCTTGGCAAGTGTTTGGAGTGCAAAGGTTGTTTCCAATCAAAGTAATTAATTCCACTTTGTAAATAATATTTTTTTAAATACCATGAACATAGCGATAAATTGCACTTTATACGCGACACCCAAAATATTATAATTAAATAGGGGGGTGTTTACAGGTTTTTTACAAGTGTGTCCATAAGTACGTCACTTCACGCCTTGGTGCCATGATAACTGGTCATAAAACGCAGCGACCAGGTCACAAGCGTGGCCGTATTTATTTGGAACTCTTTTTAACAAAAACATCAGAGAAATATAAGTTTATGATAGTTTTAAAACTCATAAATGAATTGGTAGAAGGAAACTGTTGGCTTCTATGTTGTTGTTTATGTTACTTTTATACACCTAACAAGAACCTTTAAGGGGGCGGCCAGACTGGGCGAGTGACTAAAATATAAAATAGAACACATTGGTTGTAATGAGAGGTGGTCAGACTGGAGCGAGCGCTCGAGCCGGTACAGTCTAGTTTACAGGCGCTGGGCAATATTATTGTATGTTGGTTCATTGAGTGCTAGGAAAACTTATCATTTTGACATTTTTATTTTTATCGATAGGTTTGGCACACTTGCTACTAACGGCTTAATTTAATTGGTAAGATCTTAAACCATACCTATGTATGTGTATATATATATATACACATATAGGTATGGTTTAAGATCTTACCGATACATATGTGTGTGTGTGTGTGTGTATGTGTAAAACTGATATGTTAAAATAATTCAATATTATAATCAAAGTAGGTATTTACAAATAAGAATTACCATTAGCTTGGAGAGAGGATGAGAAAACCACAACAATAAATCACTTGTCTAAAACCACCATCAGTTCACTGAGCCAAGATTCGAACCTTTGCCTCCTTGTCAACAACTATCGTGAGCTATTTGCTAATCACGCGCTCGCTCGTCAGTCTGGCCGAGCCCTAAGATGTTTTGTGAGAACACTGCTAATACCACAGCCATATGCGCTATCGTTGAGATGTTGGGTTTCATAATAAGCTGTCTCATTTGCCACTGAAAGACTGATATGAGTTCTGTCGAGGTTTAAGGTTTAGTTTTTACTATTAAGTGCATTCTCCATTGTTTTCATCTTTTTGTAATTTTAGATGGCCCAGTAAACATAAAAGGTACTAAGAATTTTTATAATGGAAATTAGAAACTAGCCTATATTCACTTGAATGTATGCTAGTTATGTATGCATTTATTTTTTTTAAACTTAAGTCTCCATGGTTGTTTACTGTATTCATGGATAAGTGTATGAGGGATGTTTGACAGGATGTGGTTGGTGTGCAAGTGGACAATGTGAATGTGAGAGTGCAGATGATGCCCTATTAATGGCTGAGAATTAAAGTGACTTGCAGATTGCATTAAATCATTTAATTTGGCAACAGGCAGAATGGATCTTCATATAAATATTTCTAAAACTAAGCTGATAGTTTTAGACAAGGATGGATCGGTAAATGATTGTCAGCTTAGTATAAATGGAAAAATATTAGAACAAGTGAATGATTTTGTGTATCTGGGAAGAATGTTCTGTAAAAATGGAGAGATAGATGGTGAAATCAACAGACGGGTGAATGCATCTCGGAGAATAGTTGAATGTATGTGGACTATTGCCAAGAATGAAGTTGTATCGAAAGAGGCAAATATGGCAGTATCTTATATAAAAGTGTGTCAACTCCAACATTGTTTTATGGATGGTAAGTGTAGATTTGTCAGTCAAAACACAGGAGCAAGGTGGATGTGGTTGGAATGAGATATCTGAGAAACATATGTAGAAAAACCAGTGTGGACAGTCAGTAATGAATGGGTGCTGAAGAAGTACAGTTTGAAAGGGAGTCCAATAGGTCAATGTGAAAGAAAAATCTTATTTTGGTTTGAGCATATTTAGAGGATGAGTGTTAAGTGAATGACAAAGCAAATATATGAAGGTAGAGAGCGTGGATATAAAAGAAGGGGTAGATCATGTAAGACCTGACTAAATGTTGTAGACAAATTTGTGAAAAATATAAACATTTAAGAATTTTAAGAATAAAAGAGCATGTATGACTCAGTGTATGGATGTTGTTGCAAGGATAAGAAAGTATGGAGAAAGTAAGTGAGGATGGATTTAGTACGAAGTTGTTTTTTGACCTATATGCACAATTTATTGCCTACCCCATAAGGGAACAGTGTGATTAGATATGTATATAAACTAAGAAACAAGAATCAACTTTCTAGAAACTGAAACCAGCTCCCAAGTGAAGATTCGAACCAACCCATCCTTTATAAATGGGCACTATTTGAAGTGTTTAATTTGATTACAGGAGATTTTTGAATGTGTTTCATTAATTTCTGGCCAACCAGGGTTGACAAACGATACCTGAATAAAACATCGGCCACACTGCTCGCAGCAATGTGGTTTGATCCCTGCATGCTTCATCTCGTGTTGTCTTAGATACTCCTTACGAAAAAACGCCAGTCCACATGAGACACACTTAAACTCCCCTTCAGGCTGATGGCTTAACAGGTGTCGCTTTAAAGTTGCCTTGACCTGGAACTTGCGGCCACACAGGGTACACGAGAAGGGCCGCTCTCCTGAGTGAACTAATCTGTGTACTTTTAGGTAATGTTTCTGTTTGAATGTTTTGTCACATAAGCTACAGCAGTAACATTTATCCCTCGACACTTGCTTGCCTCCGTCGAGCTTTTCTGCTGTCATCTTTTCAACAAAAGTGTCATATACTAACAAAGTAACAATCTAAAATGTTACTATTACAAACATATATTTAGTGTAAAAGTGTATCAGTACTAAGAAACAATGGAGAGGATTGAGACATTGATCAGAAATGGCTTGAATTTTTTGTCAGGTTGGACTGATATATGTTTGCTTTATATTGTTTTCTCTACTTTCCATTATTTTGGATTTTCTTTTGACAGATTGGCGTGTAACCAGAAAGGGTAGTAGGACATGATGCTAAGTATTTTGACAGATTGATAAAAAGAATACTTAGGCCTATAAATTATCAAAGTCGAGTTTTTAAAACTCATCCCACTTTACAATTAATTTAGTAAACTAATGCAGGAAAAATAGTTTCCACCAAGATGAGATGTCTAAACAGGTAGAACTCGTGAGAATGTGTGGTTGTAATGATGATCCTCGCAATCAATCTTTTAATTCCTTCGTTTTGTGTAGGCATATATAAGTAATCCTAACTTTTAATCATTGTTAAGTGCTAAAAATGTGATTTAAAAATGAGTTTTATGCAATCAGGAAAACTTCACGAATCAATGAATGAGTCACGACTGGAAAGCAATTTTTTGTTTCCTCCAAGCTATCTCATGCCTTCCTTTAAGATTTTAATCAATAGATTGAGAAACAGGATAAAGATAAGTCCATTATTAGGCACTTTCTTTCTTCTTCACTACTAGTATTTGATTTATTTTTTTATCTACTAGTTGTGTGACTTGTACCGTGTAGGCTCATATTTATCTGTGATTTTATATAGTAAATTGATATTAGAATTCAATAGTCTATATGGATTAATTTCGATTTTATTCCGCTTGGATCTAAAGTACAGATATGTCCACTTGTAATTTAATACGAGATTTATTATCTATTGTTAATGTCAAACTCTAATAAATATTGGCGATTGAGGAATAATTTGAAATAAATTTTCAGTCCAAAGATAAATGTAGTGTGTATTTAGCCAAAATCATGATTTTGTTTGTCTGTCATGAGCCCTCCTATAACACTACTCAAGTGTCAAAACTTAATGTAACAGTTGATAAGATTTGGAGGCTTTTTAATTTCACGATTTGCCGTTACATGATAAAGCGGTGTGATCTTTGCGGATAGCTATCCCTTTTATAGTGCAGCTGTTCAGATTTATAAGATTCCTGCACAATGACTTTACATGTCAAAAATTAGAATAAAGTTAATTTTCCAGATTGTTTTATAACTGACGTGTCAATGTTTATACGCCCTCAAATTTCTATGGTTGTGAATTGAAAGAAAAAAGTACAAGAATGATTTATGGTCAAGAGAAATTCATAAAACAAAAAGATCTAAAAATAAATTTTATGAAAAATACTTTGGCTAAAAGATATTCTGTGAGAGTGGATCGTAACAGTTAGTGATGAAAGAATTTTGCAAAGGGGAAATGTGCAATTGCTTTTTTATTTAATTTAAGGTTATTTTTTTATTAATTATTTCCACATTGTTTTATCAATGTTTGAAATAAAAAACTTGATCTAGATATTAGTTACCACCTCTCCTATGTCGTTGGCTACTATATTTATTTTAACAGTGATTTTTCTATTGCCTTAACTTAAGCCATTATTTATACAAACACATTTTTTTAAATTGGGGAATGTGCTCTAAAACTGATACAAATAAAATGCAGTATTTTCTCAAAACAGCTGATCATTAAGAAATATCTATTACAATTTTTACTTGCAAGTAAACGGCTAATCAAATGATAGTATAATCATATACAGCCCTATCTAATATAATTTGATCTTTTTAATAGTCGGACATCTCACTAAACGGATTGCCTACACGACAAATTGTTTATTTGAACACTATTGTTCGAAACTTTAATTCATTTGCTCATGAAAGGTTAAGTAAGAAGGGGACGATGCTCAAAAACGTTACCCATAAATATTTCAATTTTTTTAATATTAAAAACAATCGATGTTTTATTGTATCAATACGCTCACAAATATATTATGGAGAATCGATAGAAACTAAAACTGTATGATTTACATTCGAAAGTATTTGACAACTTCACATTAAATAATAAAACTATTTGTTTAGTTCTTTAGTGGCACTTGCAACAAAAGTATTAGATTATTCATAGAGGCCTGGAACTGCTAACATCCAGACGTGTTAAACTCTCTCAATATGATTATTACAGCTTGGTAATAACAATAATTTTGTTGCTAAAAGTAATATTACTACAGTCATTTATTTAAATAATATGTATAGATGATACTATCAATAATTGTCTTGACGCATAAGTCAAATATAGTATTTGAGTAATGTCTACTTGAGGGTGGTAAACAAACCTGGGACCATTGTAAAGATGGAAGTACCAAAGTTATATACAGGTATTTCAATATCATTTTTTAAATAATAAAACTATATTGAAACTTTATAGACCATTTGCAAGAATGAAATGAGTAAAAGTGAAAGGTGAGTGGTATTGATTTGCCTCAGTATTGAGCCTTCTAAGATATATTATTAACACCACTCACACTTTCGAATGTAAATCAATATGTTTAAATCCAATTGAGAATCACACTTCTCATTCACTCTTTACGTTTGATTATTTCATTCTTTCAGTCTTCCTTATCCCTTTATTGAAGGAAAGACTCTAATTTTTGTATTCAGACAAATTACCCTAAATTCTACTCATCAGGATTAAATTAACAATCCCCTCGGATGCTATAAGCTAAATGGTAAGATTGATTGATGCCTTAGTCCCTTCATTCATCAATACATTTCTTAAATAGTAATTTATAGCTATGTTTATATAATCAAATTTTATCAAGCAAATGATTACCAGTGATTTATAATACAGTATATTAAATTTAGATTAGCTTAAATCTATGAGCAAATGATTAGTTGTAATTTGTGTTTTATGATTTGTTGTAAGCTATTCTTTTTATTCACTAGTTAACACATTTAGGATAGAATAATTACTGTCTAATAGTAAAATGTAAGCTTTGAGTTTCAAACTTCTCTTCAAAATTTAAATTGCGCGCGCGCTATTCCGCAACGACACTAATACCATTTGGCTTCAGTGTCTGTCTGATAACTGGAACTAAAGAGTAGCCAGACCAGTATATCTTAGACTCTGGTATAGCGCGATATCTATCGTACTCAAAAGGGCTGAAATTCAAGCTCAATTCGATATTTGTATTTTTAGTTTTTCTCGAATATTCTAAAGTAATATGACTATATATATATATATATAGTTTTACATAATAATTACTATGCTGCCTGAAATTGAAAGTAAGTATACTAGATCTCTATTAATAAATGTAGTTAAGATAAAATGATTCTCCCTGCTGTCCTTTGCTCACTAGATCCTCTCTATTTCCACTGTTCGTCTATATAACGCTTCCAATATATTTTACATTTTGTACTTTTCTCAGATCTACTCCATCCAAATTTTTACCAGACATTATCCTCTTCCTTGTCATTACCATCCCTTCACACTTCAACATGCAAAATTTCAATCCACACTTTTTCCCTTCCTCCTTCCATTCCTGTAGCTGTTCCTGCACGTCCTATTCCTTCTCTTTCTATAACCATCAAGTCATCAGCAAACATCATGGCTCTCATTCTTTTCACCCTGAATTTTCCTGCCACTTTGTCCATGACCATTTCTATTACCACTATTTGGAGACCTGGTGGTCTAGGGGTAAGGTGTAAGACTTCTATGCTAGCGGCCGGGGTTCAATCCTTGGTCCCGGCACAGATTTATTTGATTACCAAACCCTTCCTTCACCTCTGACAAGACATCTTGTGAATGTGAGGAATGCCAGGCCTCCACCGTGGTTCGGATTCCACGTTAAACTGTAGGTCCTCCATTTCATCTCACACTCACCCTACCATTACACATTAGCGTAAGTGCGTATAACCCAAATGGGTAGTAAGACGCGATGCTAATAATAATAATAGTAATAATAATAATAATATTGCCACTACAAATAGTAGTAGTGAAAGGGCATTTCCCTGCTTTGCTCAATTTTTTATTTGGAACGACTCTATCTTCCCCCTCTCCATTTTAACACAACTCATGTTATAATTATACATACTTTTCACTCTCATTATAACTCTTCTTTCCACTTCAGCCTCCTTCGTTGCTTTCCAAACATTATTTCTATCCATGCTATAATGTGCCTTATCCAGATCCATAAAGACCATCACCAAGTCTCTGCTATATTCATACCCTCCTTCCATCAGTTGTATCAGGGTGTTCAGAATGTTTTGGCTAAGAGTGGTGTTTGTGGGGGGGGTAAGCAAAAATAATCTCGTGACACCCAACCAAATCAAAATTATATAATTTTTGGGTCACAACCTGTTTACTATGAATAACTTATGGAACAGAATACAATGTTGGAGGCACTGCAACTTTAATTAACAATTGGCTGCTTTGTGTTAATCTATTACATGAGCTAAAAAAACACTTTGCCAGTGTAAAAAGCATTACTTACTCTTCAGGAAGAAAAAAAAATAGCGTTTAAAACCTTAGATTTATAATTTGTACTGTGTAGACCCTAATATTTAAATGGTTAAAAATTATATAATGCACTTTGCAAAGATACGCTGGTACAGGTAATTCAAATCTATTTTCATCAAGTTACACAAACAAAAACTCAAAGCTTAGTTAAAAAACAAATAGAAGCATGATATCAAAAGTTGAGTCAAGATGAATAGGCTAATGTCTTACAGTAGTTAAAATTATAGCATCATCAAGTGTTGCAAAAATTGATTTCTCAAAAGTATATATATCAACAATGTAAAAAATATTACAAAAATTACGTTCATATCATCACCATTCACAAATAAATAATTTTAAATTATTAATAACAAAATTAAAAAAAAACCTTTCCAAAAAAAGGGCTCTTTTCATTTCTAGTGATAAAGTCTTTTATCGCAGCGTCAATTCCATTGATCTCTATAATATTACTGGATGGACATCTCTGCCTGCAATTATCGAGCTGTGGTCTGCATACCAATGTATAAGAGAGAAAGAAACCTTCAGCTATCTCTTTCTCTCTTACACCCATACAAGGCAATGCGGTATTTACACATCGTTCATTAATTTGATTGAATATATGAGATACATCAATATGTGATTAGTTAAACGAAATAAATATGTTATCAAAAGCTTTGAAGAGCATATAAAAGTTTGAAATTGGTTAGTTTTTTCTTTGTATAAGTTGATGTAGCCTAATATATACGATGATTTTTGAAGGAATCTCGCTTTTAGGGCTTTATTTCGTACCAGAGTTCTACCCTATAGTTGGGTTTAGTTAGGATAAAATACCTTATAAAGGAATTTCTTTACTTCCGTTCTAAATGGACGTTTATCCTACCAATATATATGATAGTATTCTGGTACCAAATAAAACTTTACAAATTGGGATTATTACTAACTTCCGGCTTTAGTGGATAACGTACTTCCTATAACCTAAATTATCATTTGAACGTAATACTTTTACATAAAGTATGTCATTCAAACAAATGTAATACATTTTTTAGATAACTACTTATTATAGTTATCGAACTCTCAACATAATATGGTTTCTGAAAGCAATATACAAGATATGAAACAACTTTTTTTTAAATGGTAATATAATAATACTTTCTACAAGCCAAGTGTTAGGTTGAATGTATGGCAACTACACAAAGTTTGTCATTCAAACAAATGTAATCAAGTTTTAAGATACCTTATTCATGATATTTATCGAACTTTTAATATAATAGCCTATGGTTTCTGAAACCAACAAAAAAGCTAGTAACCAACTTTAAATATAAGTGTAGTCTTAGCAGGCTGTAAACAACATTATGATAGCTATATAATTATTTAAATACATTAAAGATCTTATTTGTATTTGTACACTATTAATTGTAAAACTGAATTGTATATCCTTTGATCTAAATGTTTCTTCAGGAGAGTATGATACAATACTTCACTATTTTCAAACAATAAAACTTTTATTCATCAGAGACATATTTTCGCACAAGAACATTGAAAGAAACCATTAAATCTGTCCCCCCACAGTGTAGCAGACAACAATCTTGAGTGTCACGTTTTTAAAAGTCCTTGGCAATGTGTATGTGTATGTTCATCCAGTTACACTATAGAGATCAGTGGTCACTACTGATGTTATCAATTTCTTATTTGATGTTATTAAGTATCGTAATAAGGTTCAGTATCTTTTGTACCATTACTTTACCATCTATCTAGCAACCAACCAACTACTATAGGCAACTACGGTGACCCCGGTAGCTCAAAAAGCTAATTATTTTCTCACTGGATCAACATCGTAGTCGATTCCACGTACAATAAAATTCATTCCATGTGCTCGCAATTGATTATTGACACTGTCATATTTATGTGAAATTATTGTGCAGCTTTAGAATATTAGAAAACAAGAATAATTTTGCCTTCTCTGGCCCCTCTGACTTTAGCCGGGGGAGGTCAATGGCCCCATGGCCACCCGTTCCAATGCCTATATGTCGTATCGCAAAGGTCAAGTCTATTGTAGAGCTTTGTTCCTTAGATCAGAGCTGTTACTCTTTTCCCCTTGCTTTCATTTTATTTCTTATTATATTTTCCAGTATATTCTCATATATTTTTGTAAAGTGGCACAACAGCATTTTCCCTCTGTAATTTGCATACCTCTTACCATCTCCTTTCTTGAAAATAGGTAATATAACTCCCTTTTTCCAATCTTACGGTATCTATCTTACGGTATCTTGTTCTACTTCCAAATCTCTTTAAGCAGCCTGTATAACCATTTTATACCTACTACCCCTGCAATTATTATAATTTTCACAGTAAGTTTGTCCACACCCAGTGCTTCTTCTTGTTTTATCTTCATTAATGCGTCCTTTATTTATTTCAGTGTTGGACCTCTTTCCCCTTCTTCTGCTATTTCTTCCTGTTTCTCTGTTTTATTCCTATCCCTTTCCTCTTCCAAATTTAACATCTCTAAATATCTCATCCATAGTTCCCTTTCTTCTTCACCTGCCTTCAAAGATCTTCCTTCTTCATCCATCACTATAACTTCTTGCATTTTCTCTCTAATCCTGTTTCTTACATGGCTGTATAACACCTTCTGCTTCCTTCCGCATCCCGTCCCAGCATCAATGTTCACTTTTTTATCCAATCCTTCCTAGCTTTCCATACCATTTGTTTTGCTCTTGTCTTCGTATACATATATTATTCCTGTTTCCTTAATCCAATTCTTAGAACTCCTATCAAATGATTTATTCTTCTCCTCTTCTGCTTCCTTCATCCTGTTGTTTGACCAGGGTTTCTCCTTCTACTTTCTCTTATCACTTGTCTTCCCACATACCTCTTCTTCAGTTCCCACCAAACTGTACTCAGACCTTTTCCATTCAACCTCTACACTTTGCATCTCATCCTTGGATATTAAACTTCTCGCCTTTCTTAGGTACAGATTCTTTCCTCTTCATTTTTTAGCCTCCACACCCTTATTTTTCTTTCTTGTCTTACCACTACCTTTCTCCTATATTCCCATTCCCTTACGTCTTCCACCAACCACCTGTGGTCACTATCTAAAGACGCACTTGGTATTATCTTGATGTTTACGGTATGCCTTTCTATTATATATATATATATATATATGTGTGTGTGTATTTGCTAAATCATTATCCAAATTATTTTAATCACAAATGCTACCAGAACAAAGCGCCACAGTACTAATAACATTATCGAGGTCTGCATAATAGATATCCTTATTTTCCTTGTTTTGTTCATATATATATATATATATATATATATACCGTAAGTTCATAAAGATTATTGTTAACCCCAAGGTTATTAAGTCGAGTTCTTTTTTTATAATTTCCTAGACTTAATTGGAACAAAACAAGGAAAATAAGGTTATCTATTATGCGGACCTCGATAATGTTATTAGTACTGTAGCGCTTTGTTCTGGTAGCATTTGTGATTAAAATAATTTGGATAATGATTTAGCAAATACACTTTTTTTAGTACTTAGGAAATTTTTGGTGTGATGCTGGTCAATCTATAAATTCTGTGTGTTTTGAGTTTTAATATAAATATTGTGTGCCAAAAAACGTTATTTAATATTTATATATACCTTGAACTTACTTGGAAAATATGTCTCTTCTAAAAATTTTTCCGAAAATTTTGAGCAGTTATAGGTACTTTTATAATGCATCTTGATGTATATTTTGGTTATGTTGTCTTTATACTCAAAGCAAAGTATACTACATTTTTCTTTTAACACCACATCTTACTACCTGTTCTTATTATACGATTGTCCACTAATTATGCCAATATTTTTAGGGATTTGGAAGGTTTTATTAGAGGAAGTGTATCCGCATTTGTGTGGAGGGAAAGTTGAAAATCATTTGGGGAAATATCAACCTCATTACACCCATCCGAGATTCAAACCTCGAATTCTTATTCTGTATCCAAATACTCCAATACTCCCTAATCGAACCCTTGAGTTTTAGACTTGATGACTTTACACTTCTCGAGGTGTTCATAGTGAAGACTGCATCAAACTATTCGAACTGCAACAACCGTATTTAAAATGGCGGAAAACGGAAGTCATTGCTCTAGCAGATGAAACGATAATACTAAAACATTTGCAAGTCAAACACCACAACCGACACCGCGAGAAAGCGCATGACTGGTAGCCTTCCGTATCCATGGTTACCAAGACCTCGAGAAGACTGCATCAGTCTCATCTGCGACTTCGAACAGATCTACACTTGGTCATGTGATTGCCAATGTATAGTATGATTTTGGTAGGAAGAACAGTAGAAGTTAGTTACTAAAGTTACTAAAACAATGTTAATATATTCATACATAAAGTCATCTCATCTGTAGATGTTACTATTGATAGATATTATCAATATCTATAAAATAACACAAATAATATAAGAAAATATTATCAGAGTTGGCTGCAAAGAAATATGTTTTGATTTTCTCTACTGTTCTTCCAACCAAAATCAGGGTATAGCTATCAAAGCCACGAGCCAAGGCGACGCCGCATAAGTAGACTATTCTGACACAGCCCCAGTCATCGGCAGTCTAGTCTATTTATTATCTACTAAAACGCTTTTACACTACTTATGTTTCTTATGTGAAGTCAAATAAATTAACTTCAATGAGCTCTTTAATTTGTAGATTTAAATATTTTTTCGTTGTAGAAAGTAATCAATCATTCAAAAATGTTTAAACTATAATTGTGTATTATTCATACCATGGGTTTGTTTATGTCATAGTAGCTTTATAATAGTTTATGAAAGCTGTTTGGGTGGCCACATGATATAACGCGATATTCTTGCAGTAGACTAGACTGCTGAAAAAAGGGAAATCGAGGTTAGAATCTTGGCTCGGTGTAGGCTTACTGAGGGTGTATTTTCCTAAATGGTTTTTCGATCTCCCTCCACACCAATGTGGATACACTTCCTATAGATACAGCGCCTGCCTAATCCTTAGAACCATCAACTTAATTAGTACATATGCTTGTAAACCAAACAGGTACTAAGACGTGGTGCTAAAAATATCAGTTCACAATGTGAAGAATGACTCTGGGCCCAGCACCACTCCTTGATAGCTCAGTTGTTAGCGCATTGACGTACTAAGCCATAGTTCCCGCGTTAGATTTCCATGTACGGGTGTCATTTTTCAATTTAAAGAATATAAAATGGATGTTAAGCTGATAATGATCCTGACATGACAATGTGTACACTAATAGAGATTATTGAACTGGGGACTAATGTCACTGTGGTTGTTTTGCTCTTTGATTAAAAAAAGGGTGTAATTTATGACCTAATACCAAATTAAATAAACTATCTTTATTTAGATTGTTAAATTGATATTATCTTAGCTACTTAGATTTCCGATTAAGTATAAATTTTGGAGAGCCTATATACAAGTTTTTTCTGGAAACGCCCGACAGTGATATGTTGTTCAGATAATAGCCTATATATAGTTTAATGCAAATTCTGTCATCACTATTAAGATATACAGTGAACCAATCCTTTTCCACCTTCGTCCCTCTTGAAACCGATCCTTAGTTGAATTTTTGTGGACCAAACCAAACTTCCCGCCCATTTTAATACCACACTACTCCAGAGACTTAGCCTCTCTTCTCCAACCTCAAGATGTTTGTTCCCTTCAAGAAAAAGGATCCATATATGTAACAATATAGGCCGATAGGCCGGACCACTTCCTCACTAGTCTTTCTTTCCCTTTTTCTATTCATTAGTATACAAATGATATAATAGCACTTTTACTTATATTCTCAACCTATCCTCTCCCATTGGTTCATGTAAATCACCCTCAGTGCACTCAACAAGAATCGAACCCAGACCTCCCCTTGTCTTCAGCAGTCTTGTCCAACACAAGAGTAGCGTTTTAGACCACGCTACCACCGAAGCGAGTAATATGTCTATTAAAATGTATAATTTGGTTCCTATTTTAAACTTTGCAAGATTTAAATTTTCATTCCACAGTGCGCTAGATATATTTATGGGACCGATTCTGTCTTATTTTAGGTCTGTGCTCACAAACAACCTGTTGCAAGTTCAAGAAGGCATATGGAGTTTGATGCCTGTGAGAACAAAGATCAGGTATGTTTCATTTTAGATTTGTAATTGGTTTATGAGTATTCTTTTTGGAAGCAGGGATGCAAATCTCACTTATCATCTTTGTGTTTGATAAAGGCAACAATGCCGAAATAATATTTTATTTGTGTTAAAATGTGTGTGTGACTACTCTTACTATAGAAGACAGAAGAAAGGAACGCGATGTCACCTTTGTGCATTGGATTGTTCCCACATTTTTTTCCCTCTTTTCCTAGGTAGGCTTCTTCATCAAATTTACTCTTGGTAGTTTATTTTTCCTTTTTCTTTAACATAAGATTTTCTCACTTTTAGTAACTTCCCCCCCTCTAGTAACTTTTCTTTTTCTCCTTCAAGTCATTTTAGACTTTACCATAAATTAGTTTCTTTTTGTTTGGGTTTCTTCTCTGGAAGACCATCATATTATTATTATTTAGCACCGCGTCTTACTACCCGTTCAGGTTATATGCTTTAAGTACTAATTACTCTAATGGATTGGGAATTGGGAAAGTTGAATTAGAGGAAGTGAACCCGCATTTGCCTGGAGGGAGAGTGGAAAACCATTTAGGAAAAACCACCCCCGGTTCACCCGATCGAGATTCGAACCTCGATCTCCCTGTCCTCAGCAGTCGAGCTCAACACGACTAGCGCGTTATCTAACCTCGCCACCGAGGTGGGTCATAATATGTAACTTTAGTCAGTTATAGATTAATTGATAAACTATCATAACTGCATACAAGATGAGCAAAGAAGCCATCATATCTATATAGAATACATTTAAAAATAAGAAATAAGAAAATGAATACATTAAAAAATTAAAAGTATATATTAAAAAAAATACTTAAGGGAGGGAGAATATCTCGAGACAAATAAACTAAAACAGAAGTGAAAAATTTGAGAAGCAAAATAATGTAGCACCATACTCCAAATAAATTATTTACAGATGGAAATGAAAGATTTTTGATAAGCCTTTATAAGGCTTTGCAGAAGAAAAATTTAATCAAATCTATATAAAACCTAATCGAAAAAATAGGAAAATTTATAAATGAAGCAAACAACCTTCAAAAGTAGTTTTAAATGGTAAGTCGAACTTTTAACACAAGTAATGAGGATGGAAAATAAGATGCCAAAAAAATGTTGGAAATGAAATATGTAGGAAAAAAGACTACAAGGCAGGCCAATAAAAAGATAGGAGCAGATAACAGAAAGTGTGCAAGTTAGAGGAGAACGATATAAATTAAAGAGGTATAATGGTGGAATTTTACTATAATCTTACCCAACCACAGAGTGGACACAGTTGATCATGATTAACGTCGATTTTTCTGGCGTAATTAATAAAAGGACTTTTTTTTGTCACTTTTAGCCACTTTTTTTCATTAAAAGCCATTAGTTTATGATAACATCCTAAACATTTTTTTGTGGAAAAGTAAAAAAAAAAGGTTGTTACAGTTCATTGTAAACTTATCTACTTCACATTCATGAGCTGATACCAAAATGTAATATTGTTACAGGGTTTACTTCCCACGTCCAAACGAGCGGCGGAGAATTAAACGACATGGTTGGAATGCCCGAATGTCTACACCCGCAGGACGCAAAATACTAATGAACAATATACTTAAGGGCAAACGCATTCTCTCACATTAAGGAGGTTACAAACAGAGGTCCATTGATACGGTCAAAAGACCGCATTGTATTTTATTGTTTATTAGTATAAAATGTGTTCTATCATCGAGTAGTTTTATTTTACTAAACAAGTTATATACAATGTATTTATAGGTTAACACCAAACTGTTATTTTACATTACCTTAAAGGAAAAATGTAAACTGTGTTAAAAAACAATATAATCTTTATCTAAAATTTAAATTGTAATGTTAGTTTATCTTGATTAGAAAAAACCTTTTTTTTCGTGTAACTGACAGATCAGATATTTAAACAAATGTGGAGTGTCAGCAGTATTATTACAACAAAACAAATTGTCGATCACCAAACACAATTGCGTGAACTCTTCCAATGTTCCGAAACACTAGATTATCTGTCCCGGTAGTTGTAGTCCCAGTTTATCACATGTCCACTGAAATGTTTCCGGAACTGGCGCCTCGAGCACCAAGTCCTTGCCCCTCCCCTGGTAATTAATGAGTGTGACTTGGCGCAGGTGTAGGTGTGTCGGTACAATCATCTCTTCGCCTCTTTGTAACTCGAGCGCTGTTAGCAAATCATCGCTCAGCTTCTGAAACATAAAGCAACAAATAGATTAATAACATATTAAGAGAAATAAAGAGATGGTTAGTAGTAAAGAGGAAATGCGCCAGGACTTGCTTTAAGTAAAGATGAATTGCCGCTATTAGATAAATCTAACTCTGCAGCCAGTTGGTGTTTAATAATTGAAGTTCCTTCAGACTTACTGTAAAATGGTTATGGATTTTCACCTTTTAGCTCTTGGCCATTTTTGACATATTTATGTATGTGAAAATACCTTTATGGGCAAAATTTGTAAGTCCTTTCAAGCTTACTCATAGAAATTCTCATGTGCTGATATATTCAGTCTGTTCAGAAAGTGCCTGTTAAATACCACAAATAAATAAAATAAAACACTATCAGATGTTAATATATAAATGACAAGTATTGAGAGTAAAAGAGATGGAATCTCGTTAATTACTTGGAAACCTACTTGACAGGTTTTGATAACATTTCAAACCCGCTTTGGTGGCCACATGGTCTAAGGTGTCACTCTTATGTTAGAATAAACTGCCAATAACAGGGCAATCAAGGTTCAAATATCGGTTGGGTGTACTGATGGTAGTTTTCCAATCTTCCTCCATGCAAATGCGGGTACATTTTCCCTAAATTCAACCTTCCTCATCCATAACTCATTAGCATAATTAATACATAAGCATATAACCTGAACAGGTAGTAAGACGAGGTGCTAGTAAGATAATATTTCAAAGCTAATCTGTCGAGACAGTATGAAACATTTGAACATCCAACCTTGGGTGATCTGGCAGCATCACTAGCAGGGTGCAGCAACACCGACTCTCCTGCGATACTCCCTACTCTTGAACCAAATAAATTATCCCCCAGTGTAGGACTCAGGAGATTTGACAAGTAAACTCGTAGAAAGTTCCACTTGGTGAGCGAGGTGTCGATTTCCACCAGGCTTGCCAACTGCTTTGGTGCAGTGGCCAGGGTATTGTGCCTTACTCTCGACACGATCACGTCTCCACGTTGCATGGCCGCTTGGCCCCACTCCTTGACAATCACCGGCTGAACAAGAAGGGGTGGGGGGTGAACGATAATCACAAGATTGCCCGCAATAGTCGGTGGAGAAATAGTAAATGATCCTAGCAATGACATGGATTCAATAAAATCACTCTCAGTAATTTTTCTTCTCTTTTAGACTTGTAAACAGATGCAGTTATTTAGAAAAATAAAATATTTACAAATTATATTATGTCTTTACATGAGATAGAAGCTAGGATGAGATGGAATGGACACGTAATGAGGATAGAAGTGGAGAGGATTCCAAGAAGATTAATGTATGTGGAGTATGTAAGGAAGAGAGTACAGGAGGAAGAATGGTGGAAGGACAGAAGGAGACGGAGGCACTTTACTAAACAGACCCGGCCAAAGGCTGGAAAATGTTCATGATGATGTGATAATGTCTAAGTGTAAAAAAATATTAAATACATTATGCACTTAGATTTTTAGAATTGTTACATATAGTTTTATTAAGTTGACACAGCAAATAACTGAAATTAATATTTGGTATGGACGAGTGATGTTTACACGTAATTATCCATTAAAAACCCAGTCATAAACGAAAGTCAAACCCAGGACCTTTGGTTTAGCGTGCCAACACACTACTAATGAACTATCCAGGTTCTTCTGGTGCCTCGGGTCATACAACTACCTAAGCTATGAGTGAGTCTGGATAGATCAGTGGTAGAAATATAGTCTAAGGTGCAAATACAGGTGTAGTTTCCATCATCTATAAATGGTCAAACCAAATGGTCGCTCACCAGTTTGCCGCCATCAGGAGTAGATTTCAAGGTAATGCCACACTTCCTCTGGTCAGATGTTGGCAGGGGTAACCCCAACCCCACGGCCCAGTACTTGTGTGTGAACATTTTGAGAGGTTTTGCTCGCTTCTGGCAAGCCGACACTCTCTCTGCCACCTCCTGACTTGCTCCCAGTAGACCAATACCGCTCGCATATCTTCACAACAATTCAAAACATTGAGTTTTAACCAAAAGTTAAAAATTATTTGTGTAGGTCTATTTTACATATAATTCAGAAATTCGGTAAGTCCTCAACTTACACAGATTCAAACTATGCCTATCTGTAGATAAACGTTTGCAGTACCGTCTATCTAGCGCCACTTTAAACATAATATATGGCGCTCTTAGTAAGCTCATACACAGCCGATAATGTCATCGCCATTAAGTTAGTTAAGTTACATACATAAGGTCAGTTGTTAGCATGTCTGCCTACTGAGCTAAGGATTCAGAGTCTAATTCCCGGTAGATGAAAAATGTATCACTGGTGAAATTGGGATTTCCTCTTTCACATCAATTATTAACAACCGGGGGACTGGGTGTTGCGTCTAGTATAAATTTAAGTTAGTTTATAAGTCATGTACTGATATAATCAGCTGGTTCAGAAAGCGAATGTTAAATAGGTACTGTACATAAAAAAAGTTTCTAAAGTTATAAATTCTCAAGTTACCTTTTCATAAGTAGAACCCATTTAGCTTTAATTATCTTTGAAACAAACACATATTCATGTGATTTTCTGTAGGGAGATGTTTGCTTAGACCATGTGTGATGTGTTTTACAGAGGCATGGGCTGAAATAATTATCTGCATGTTAAGATCGCCCCATCTGTTTTTGTAATATTTTTGATCTGTAATTAATGTATGTTAACTACGTATTTATGCCATATTAATAAAGCCTCCGGGCCTCCATTTGATTCCGTTCGCGCGCTCGCATCCGCAGAGTATAAAAGCGGGGGATCAGTGGAGGACTGAATCAGTCGGTTGCGGAGAGATATGCCAACATGGCATGTGGATAACCAAAATAGAATGATTAGATCACTACATCAATTACCTGTCAGAGACTATAGAACTACTGAAATTTATAAATATCTTGATTTAATGCCTCTCGATAAACTGATTATCTACCAAATAGGCATTATTGCTTACAAAATAAATAAAAAATAAACTTAAAAGTACCTACAAATTAGAATTCCCTCAGTCAGGTAATCATACTAGAGGCTCACTTAGAATATATCAGGAATCTTTTAACACTGTAAACTATGGAATAAATTCAACTTAAAATAAAGTGACTATAATATATAATGCTATTCCAACAGATATCTATGGCTTACTTGAACTGACAAATTTAAAAAAAACATTACAAATTTTTTCTTTGCCAATGAACAAGCCAACATTATATAAAGTTATTATTATTATTATTATTATTAGCACCGCGTCTTACTACCCGTTTGGGTTATGCGCACTTACGCTAATGTGTAATGGCAGGGTGATTGCGAGATGAAATGGAGGACCTACAGTTTAACGTGGAATCCGAACCACGGTGGAAGGTGAAGGAAGGGTTTGGTAATCAGATAAATCTATGCCGGGATCGAGGATTGAACCCCGGCCGCCAGCATAGAAGTCTGACACCTAACCCCTAGACCGCCAGGTCACCTATATAAAGTTCTTGATGAGCTTTCCTCTATTTATGATTAAAATAGGTCTTCAATACTGTAAAATACTTCACTTAAGTCTCATACTATTTACTCGCCTTCAATCACAATTATTATAATAAATTCATCTTTTCTCAGTAAACATTTTAGAATCTATTATTATTTCCCTGTATATACCTAGATGTATCGTTTATTATTGTAATACTAATTAATTTTCTGCAACTTTTATTTTTATCTCAAAGTACTTTTTTATTAATTATTTGTTAGTTATTTTTTATATACCATACTTATTTATATTTTTTAACTTTTTTATTTAGCACAGCCTCTTACTACCCATTCGGGTTACACGTTTTTTAAATGTATATTTCACATTTATTGATAAAACGTATTCACCAATATTATCACACATATTTCTAAATTATCTTATCTGTTACATTATACTGGTACTGCTGTCTATTATGTTTTGTTTTGATTTTGTTTACTTTTGTTTAATTTTATTTCATGATAAAATATTCATAATGTCTTTTAATCTTTTAAAATTTAAACTTATGTAAAATTCCGATTATTAGAAATCCATAGCTCTATAAGTGAGCTTATGCTGGCGTCCGGGGTTCGATCCTCGGTCCCGGCAAAGATTTATCTGATTACCAAACCCTTCCTTCACCTCTAACAAGACATCTAGGTTCGGATTCCACGTTAAACTGTAGGTCCTTCATTTCATCTCGCAATCACCCTACCATTACACATTAGTGTAAGTGCGTATAACCTGAACGGGTAGTAAGACGCAGTGCTAATAATAATAATAATATAAGTGAGCTCTAGTTTTTGAATCATGTAAATTATCAAAAGATAAAAAAAAATTGAAAAATATTTCTAGGTTTATATTTACTTTTGATTAAATTTTAGGTTGATTTCATTTGTGACATACATGATTCCAGACAGTTTATTTGCTTACAATTCCATACAAATCTATATATTTAATCAAAAATATACACATTCAATTCAGCGCTCACCAATACAGTGAGATTTCAAAATCAGATATTTTTTTAAATATAAAATAAAAGGTGCCTGTGACAGACATGATATTAAATGGACAAACTTTTCAGCAATGTCCAAACAATATTTGCTCTGGTTTTAGTTAAAGCAGAGCCTTGGTGATTTTTTCCCTAAACAACAATAGAGTTATCTGCTTCTACACCAAAGTTTAACAAAAATCAAAATGCGTTGTTTTTTTATAGGAATGCATAAACAATGTGACAAACATGACAGCAATTTGTGACAGACATGACACCTCTGAACTATATGATAATATATGAATTTTCAATTACTAGTCAAATATATCTACAACTCATTATAGGTTTGTTGAGAAGACAAATTATGTAAGAAAATCCACACATATTTACATAATAAAGTACTCATAATGAACTTTGCTTATGGTCAGAAAAAAAAATCCACATTTTAGAAATGACCATATATCAACAATAAATTTTCAAAATTTATATTTTTTTCTGTAAAATTGAGAAATCCTTTAAACTCTTCATTAGTATGCAGATAAAATGCCTTAAAATAATATTTAAAACAATATATATTTATTTTTATTAACTTCAAAACTTTCTTATCAAAATACTATCAGGGTTTTGGTATCAGTTTATATTCCGAAATTTCCTTCGGGTTGACGTTGGTGTGAAAATGACCTTTACTTATTTTTAGGCTATTGAGGTTCAGTTTTAAGGTAGTATATATATCTGGATGCAACTCAAGATAATTCCTCTCGGATGGTAAAACATTTAGAATGTTTTAACAAAATTGTGAGCACAAGATTATATTAAACCTATAGATAACCTTAATCAGAGTGATGCATTACACCAAAGGTAACCCTTAAAATTATATTTATAAATATAACTTTTAAACAACCTTTGTGGAACTTTCAAAACTTCTAATTTGTCATATCCCAACATGTTTGCCAAACGTGGCAATGTTTCTGTGAGGAAGTAGGAGTTGCCAACATGAGCAGAATTAAAAGCCTGCACAACGGCTGAAGAAAGTTGAGCCCCTGGTGGTGCAAGTCCCATACCGTACGGTTTATTGATAACAACAAGTCCATCTGGAACATAAAACAATCATTACAAATGATCTCGGATGCTAGAAGCAAACTGAATATGGACATAAAATACAATAGCATGATTTTAACAGATGGGATGGACATTGTGTCAATGGATTGTAAATAATGATTAAAATGTGTGATAGCGTGTGCATACAATCCCTGGTCATGGCTTGATTCCAGCTTTCAGAAACGACCAAGCCACTAATTAACAATTATGTGAATGGGAACAGACCCAATTCACAGGGCTTTTATTCAACCTCATCAAAAATGAGACTTAAGGACCAAAATTTGCAATAAAAAAAGAAAAAAAAGACTTTAAAAGACCAACAATTTTTGCATGTTAAAGAAAATTATCGGGAAAATCAGAATTTTTGTTATTATTATTAAAACCCCTACCAATTATTTGCCAGTTAAGAGAACATCTGAGATGCATTTTGAATACAATAAAACTTCTTCTCTTGGTAGCTCCGCAAAAAAAAATCTGTATCAATAGCATTTTTTTTATTCTATGTTTTTTCTTTATTCTTTTCTATAAGGTCTTTGGATAGTTTTTCCGAATCATGTGCTTCTTCAGCCTTCTACTTTAATGCTACCTTTTCTACTTCTTTTCTCCCTCTATCTTTCCAAAATCTCTCTTTATTAATCTCGTCTTGTTCTAAGAAAGTCTTATAAATAAAGTAGGCATTTCTGGCCATAACCAAAAGTAAACTATAATACATTCACAACCTTAGTTTAGTTGGATGACAGCTCAAAAAGTTACTAGAAATAGTCCCTAATATATCCCTACACCAACAGGTGACATCTGTCACTTTGAATAACTAATTAAAAACTTATGGTAATTTATGAATCTGATAGTTAACCACAGTAATTTCAGCCAATAGTATTTAGATATATATTTGAGGTCAGACACAAAGCTTATTTATAGTTTTATTCCACTTTAAAAAAATATTATTCACATCACTTGACAAAAGGTCTAGCTAACATAGTTTTAAAATGGCGACAGACAAATTTAAGCCATGTGATTGAACATGACGGAAACAAGTCCTTTACAATGATGCACCCACGCAGTGGATAAAAATATTTCAAAATATGATAAAATAATTTGTTATATTTAAAAAAATTGACAAGTATTTTCTCTTTAACAAGTAAATATGATGCCTGTATTAAAAGGTATTAATATATAGTATGCACTATATTACACATCAAAGATAGCCTTCCAAAATTGATAATAAGTACTTTTAATTATCTGTAAAATATTGTTTCGAATTGGGTAAAAAGAAATCATTAAAATTTATGAAACAGTGTGAGAAAACTTCAGTCTACATTATTTTTAATGTAAAATACAACATGTAATTAAAAAACTTAACATTTATAACAAAACAGTGATCTATTACAAGTGTTGGCAACCCAAAACCTAAAATATTTAGCCCAGCATTGATTCCATGTTAATTCATTACTGCTATCATTTGTTAGCATGAGACCTGATGTTGAAAACCCTCTTTCAATTAAAGTAAAAGTAATATTCAAATGTCACCTCAGTGTACTTAACTGGGCACAATAATTTAAATAAAATGGCACAAAAATTAATCGCATTCAAACATGAATATCCTCAAACAGTACACATTCAGATGTTAGATGAATTATTGTAAGAAATGTAAATTAACAAATGCTAAGCAACTTACATCAACTTATTCTTTGAAAGTAAATGTTTATAGTATTTTTCATCAGTTTATTAGTATTTTTTAGCAAGTAAAAGGGATTTTGGGTCCAAAATGTCAAAAAAGGCGCCTTTAAGGGACCACCCATAAAAGCCCTTATTATTATTATTATTACCGCGTCTTACTACCCGTTCGGGTTATACGCACTTACGCTAATGTGTAATGGTAGGGTGATTGTGAGATGAAATGGAGGACCTACAGTTTAACGTGGAATCCGAACCACGGTGGAGGCCTGTCATTCCTCACAAAAGCCCTAATTCCCTATGCCAATATTCTAAACCTTAGTGGGAAATTACCTTAGGACACTTGTTTATAAAGGTTGATACACTACTTAATGGAATAAGATGCCAGACATATCTCTGTGACTCAAGTCAAGCTATTGTGAATGTGAAAACCAAACTCACTCTTATTGTAAACAATATTTTGGAGCAAATATTCTGATATTTCTTGTAAACTGGAACACTTATTTATTGAACTATAAATATGGGGTGCCCTTTTTATTTTAGTTTTTACTTTGGTTGTACATAAGTAACGGCATACAAAAACAGTTTTTGATGAAAACATTATGCTTAGTTTAAAATTGCCATCGTAAACAGCTATAAAGTTCTCGATTTAAAAAAACACTTTTCAAAACACTACCCTATCATTGACGTAAACACCAATTTAATCACAGATTAGTCTAAAGTTAAGATTTAAAATATATATATGGTCTATGGTCTTAAGGTCTGAAACCCCCATTTCTTGTATTTCACATAGTCTATAAACCAAAATATAGGTAGCAGCATCAATGAAAGACGTACAAAATAGTTTTAACCTAAACATTGGAGATCTTTCATATTTAATTAATCCGTGATACGTGTTTTTTTTATGCGATTTGAGCAGGCAGAAACAATTTTGAAAACTTATTGTTATGTGATGTTTGTGTATTATATTACGTTTTATATTTAAGTCATTTTACTAAATAAGGAATGCATAATGTTTTCATACTATTTATTACGCCCAAATCTATTCAGACTTATTAATGTTTCAGTGAGTAAACGCGATTTTTCACACACATTTCGAGATTTGAGACGATATTCTATCAAGTGTAAAGTTGATCGGAGGTTAACATTATTCAATGATCACCAGACTTATTCTTCAATTCGCGAGAGAATTATTACATTTAACAATGTGGGCGCACGAACATTTTGCTCTCAGCGATCTTCAGGCGACTCTGGTGGGGACGGTGATAAGAAAAATCCAGGTTGGCAAGGGGGATCCAACAAAGACGGTAGTGATAACCCGGAGACTAGTTACCCCGTTCACCATTCCCTTCCTGCTACAGTTGTAGTGCCAGAAGTTTGGCCTCATCTGCCCCTCATTGCTATTAGCAGAAACCCAGTGTTTCCACGCTTCATCAAATTAGTCGAAGTAAGTAGGCTACCCTTCACTGTTATAACCTTAAGCCGGCTATAGACAACATGATTTGGCCAGGTGTTCATGCAGATTTGGTAAAGCCGGCTACTGACGAAATGATATGGTCAGGCAGATTTGGTAAGATCAGACACAATATCAGGTAGTATAGTATATTTGTCATCTGACATAATTTTCAATTTCATGTTGGGTAATATCAGGTGGCCAGCCCATCCGACCGCCTGTCTACTGTTAATATGGTTCCATCCATATGAAGAAAAAATCAACTGAGAGAAATCAGGCGCTAAGTCCTAAGTAACATCGGATTTTGTTAAGCAGACTAGTCTATCAAGGCCAACAAGTCAGATCGTCTTTTTGTAGTCCGCTTAGCTCTCAAATTATATTTTACTTCATACTTAAGTTTTATTATCCGACACCTTAGCTCAGTCGGTAGTGTGTCTGTTTACAAATTTAAGGGTTTCAGATTCGATTCCAGGCATGGCCGAAAAATGTATCATTGATGAAATGTGGATTTACCCTTTCACACTGATGAATTAACAGCTGGGGACTGGATGTTGTGTCTGAACAAGTCTTAAGTTAGATTATAAGACATATGAAGCTACGACAGGCCTATCTAGCTGGTAATGGAAAATATATGGCTTGAATAAAAAAACTGACCACAGTCGGAAGGATTAATGGATGTAAAGAAAATTTCAGTTTACATATTATTATTAACATATTTGAACTTTTTAACTAGGACCTACCCATATAGACCAGCCTTAAGCTCCATTTACTTACTCCATATTTGTAAGGTCCATAGTTAGTAGGAAGAGATTGTCTCCACAGTAACATTACTTTATTCTTCGGTCAAGACCTGATCTGTGTTTCATAGTATTTTGTATTTAAGTTGGATCAACTTTAACTTTCTTAGGCTCTTATGGATGGCTAAGGATAACCAATCACAAGTAGACAAATAAATTTTCAAATCAGAATTCAAGCATACCCTAGTGAATAAAATGGTTACTAACTTATTTTCTAAATGTATATTCCAGTCTTAATTTATCTATCGTTAATATTGATTCTCAGAAAATTTTTATATATTGAGGCTAATTGTGAAATAAATAATAAAATTATCAAAAATTTGGACTGCATTTATAACATGTGGCTAGAATTCAATTAAATTTTTTTTTATAATACTAAAAAAAACAAATTAGGCAAATTACTAGCAAATACCATATTGAATGGCCTTCTTATGTGTTTCATTTTATGTAAGCCCCTTAGGGCTTTGTTTTAGTTAAGATGTAAATATCATTCTTTAAATTATTAATTTAGCAAACTGCTGTTAAATTGGAACTTGGCATCTTAGCCAATAACTGTTGTAGTTCATTTTAATAAAATAAATAAATAAATTATTCACTTTACAATGAAGCAACTTAAAATAATTAATGCCCTAAAATACATAAGGCTAAGTATTTTATTTTGTAACTAGGCCATATATATATATATATGTCTCAACCCAAGCTTCAATGTCTGAAACAATTAAACGGATGATATACATTTGTTTAGAGTTTTATTTGTTTTTCAGTAATGTTGTCATGAATGTTTAATGGATAAAGAACTATTTATCAAAATGTAAAAATGAGAATGAAGTAGGCCACTTTATTTGGCTCACTCTAGGTAACCCAAGTATTGTATAATCTAAGAAACAAATAATTGGAACATTGAGTTGTGTACCTACTGTATTTATTATGATTATGAACAGTGTTTGGAAGGTTTTTTCCAGCAATAAACCTTTTTCTAAAAGTGATGGTATATGCGTTTAACCCAAAAGAATGTTATTCTCTACACTACAATATTGCAATAGACCTACTTGAAAAGTTGTAGGCTATTTAATTTTGATCCGGAATCATACGGCTTAAATTGAGAGTCGTGCTTATTTAATATTGTTCTATGGATTGTGAATGACAAAACGAGTGTTGCAGGGTGTTGTGATTAATTTGTGAACAAATATAAAATATGCACTGACAACATAAACCTGGGTCTACTGGGTCATGAAAGTCACCAAAAAGTTATTAATTGCAAAAAAAAAAACTATAAAAATCCCAGAAAAGTCACGAATATTAAATATTTTAGTCATAAAGTCACGAAAATATTTTTGTTTGAATTTCCAGCACATTGTAACAATGCAAACGTGTCAAATGTTGAGTCACCCACTACCCATGATGCCATGCGTTAGCCGCAAGTTGCCTGATTGTTTGTACCGTGATACCAAGGACAAGGTTAACGTTCGACATCTAGTTCAAGCTTAATGTTGCATGTGAGTGCATTATGCCTCTATATACATTATATAATGTTTGACCATTTACCAAAACAATTTTGTGAAAGAAAAAAAGCTCACCAAAAAGTCATCAATTTTGGTTTCTCCAACTCGATAGACACCCTGTAAACTGTGTGTCAGCATTCCTCACAGTAACCCAGGCCAGAAGACAGAATAAAACAAAGTGGATCCAGCTAACATGGCTGACTGATCATCATCGAGTCTAGGGGGGGGTCTCACTGCCCATTTTTGGGGCTACGCGGGTTAGGACACCGGCACATCAGTACCAGTATGGGGTTCATCAACCGTGTAGGATCACCTAGACATCAGTCAGGACATTGGTTAAGCATATTTTGCAATACTTCGTTCTGTCATTAGTTTCTAAAAACTCTTTTAAATTCTTTCAATTCTTTCATATCTTTTAATATCCCTTATCAACATCAGGTTTTGTAATAGACATAGTAGTACAAATAAAAACCACTAAAACCCAAGCCATGTGTCAATTACGAACCCACACAATCATATATATCCACTCCCCCTCCCCCTATCCTCGGCCACAATACATCCTGACACCCATAGGCTGACAGGTGAAATGTAGGGGTGGTGAAATGATCTTTATTTATTTCAGATTACAAATCCTGTTTTAATGGATCTCATACGTAGGAAGGTCAAGTTGAACCAGCCCTATGCGGGGGTGTTCCTGAAACGAAGTGAAGAGTAAGTACTTATTAATTTAAATTTGGTCACAAAATTGGAACGGAGGCTGAAAATATGTAAATAATATCCTGTACACAACACTGATTCTGTGCTGTGATGACACAACTGGCTACTACTGGCTACTACTGGCTACTACTGGCTACTACTGGCTACTCCGGTGTTCTAACACCTCTAAATAGAGGTTTCACCCACACATGTGCTCGTGTGTTCTAAGGTGTCAGACTCGTAATATTACTGGAGTGCTGATGATAGAGAGGTCAACATTTGGGATTGGTTTTCACTCTTTGTGCTAATGCGGGTGAACTTTCTCTAAAACTGTCATCTTACCCCCCTTAGATAGTTAAAACATACCAATTAAAATAAAGCTATTTCTCACCCGCCTTTCAAACTGAGGGGTGTGCGAAGTACACTTTTTCAATTTAAAGTGAAATTTAATTAAATAATATTAATTATTCTTGAGGCAAAATAAAAATTTTAGATTAAAAAAAGTTTAATGTTTGGATAAAGGTTTCATGTTAGCCTACACTAACTATAAAACTTTGGGATATAATTTTCAAAATGTTATAGCTTCTTACAAACACGAGTTGTTAGATTAACATATTATCACAACATATATGATTTAATTATTTTAAGTTTTTGTCAAGTAAACGTTAATTTGTGATGTTAATAACACCACAAATACCAAAAATGTAACACAAATGGTTACAATATTTTAATCTAGGCCTAATTTAAACTATATCTATATTAGGGAAGTTTCGTAACTGTGCAATCTATAATTCTACTTTTGAATCAAAATCATAGCTGACAAATATTGGAAACAAAGTCAAAGTTTCGTACATCCCTATTCATAATGAATGTTCGGACAATGATGTTTATGTTTGAGTCAACGAATCCATCTTTAAGCCAGAAATCATATTTTTACCAACAGGAATGAATCTGATGTTGTACAGAACTTGAGCGATGTTTACCTTGTGGGGACTTTTACTCAGATCCATGAGATGCAGGACATGGGAGATAAATTAAGACTGGTCGTCATGGCGCACAGGCGCATCCGAATTGTCGACCAGATCATTGACGACACCGAGCCCACACCAGGTGCGTGATTATCACAATTTTACCAGCATAATAGTAGACATTCAAAAAGTGGGTTAGGTACCCCTGTAATTTCCTATATTGTCCTATTTAAGGTTAGTTTTGGAAAATGGGAAGTACATAACTAATATTTTACTAAATTAGGTCCTGCACCGCCAAATATTAGGCTTAATAAACTGCTTTACTAAGGCCTTTATATTAGGTTTGTTCTAGAATGATCTCAATACAAAGACCCAAATAATTGGAATGATGGCTATTTTTTTCTCTCTCTTTTTTAATCTCCTATGGGATTTATAGAACTTTTTCCCACATGCTTAATTTATTTTAAATCTATTTAAAACAAAATTACTATAGATCTGTTAATAAATTTTGTGTTACTGCAGCCGACATGACTATCAAGTTTCCACTGTTTAACACCTCGATTGCTGTGTCCGTAGAAGAATCGGACCTTGAACGCCGGCGACGTAAGCGCAGGAAGAAGCGCCCTCTGGTTGTAAATGCGATGGAAGGAGAGACGGAGGAGAAGAAAGAGGATGAGGTGCAAGGGGAGGTGTCAGGGCCTGAAGTTCAGGAGGAGGGCACAGGCCCTCAGAATGCTATCCCACCATTTCCTAAACAACAGCCTGTGTTGATGGTCGAGGTGGAGAATGTGAATCACGACAAGTTCCGTCAAACCGAGGAAGTCAAGGTGACTTTGAAAAGAACAGAATTATACTTTTTCACAATTAGTAACCACAGAGTTAAAGTTTAGAAAGTCTAATGTGTTGCTGTGTGAAATGAAGATGGACGGAGCTGTTCACTGTTTGTAGTAGTTCAAAGTGATTCACTTCACTGAAATGAGGAGTTCATTTATATAGTTCATTCGTCTGCAAACAAACGAATGTTATACTGCCTGTAATTTGATTGTTTGCAAATAATGGTGGTTTCTACTTGGAGCTGTGAGGCGATGTAAGTAAGAGTTTGCTAAGAAGAAACTTTTAGAAAATACAAACATATAATTTGTTGTTCTCATCAATGATATTATTATTATTTTATTGGTACAGTGAAATCTCCCTTAACGGACACCTCTGAATAGCGAATTCTTCTCTATAACCGACAGTTTAAATTTCCTCGGCCAAATAACACTGGCTTTTACTGTGGAACAACTCACCAATAATGGACTTTCTCAATAGTGAACACTGACACTGCTTGAGGTGCATATTTTTGCATAAAAATCTCAAAATATGGGGAGTGAGGGGGGGATTAAAAACACCGGTATATATTAAGTAGGCCTATTTTAATTTAGGGATGTCAGGAATGCTTCTGTCTCGTGCTGAGTGTAAGCACTCCTGCCTTCCCCCTCTAGGGAAAGTTTCTAGAATAGTCTATGTGGTAATGACTACAGTACGTTAGGGTCGTACCTCCCTCCCTTTTCGAGCCTTCTTGGTGGGTTGTTCCGTTAATTTAGTCTGTCCTTGTGTACACATAATATAAGTCTACAGTACACAAGGCCTACTATTCGCATTTAATTTTATTTGCGCATTGTTCTGATTATAAACAAAGCTGTGCAGTAAGCTACGGTACGTACAATATTTATTCATTAATCATAATTATCCTGCATACAGTACTGGACAAGCCTCACTGAGTTAAATATTTAATAAATAATTAAAAAAAAAGGTATAATAAACAATTGTCGAAAACACAATTCTATTAAATTCATCAGATAAGGATATTACTTCTTAACTGAACCAAAATACATAGCAAATAAACTAATATGAGAGATAATTGATTATCACTCATTCTGAATTTTGTCATTTTCTTAGTTGCCAGTAGGCCTACTTTCATTGAGAGCTAAGAATTGTATCGAGAATCATAATGTTAAGATCATTTCTCGATTTTTTTCGATGCCGATTAGAATCAAGTTTGACATCCCTAGTTAAAAGTTGAGGTATTGAAACTGTAGGCATACGCTCACATCCGGCAAATATCTGTTGAGTCCTAACTTCTGTTATGAATTACTGTAATCATCCTAGGCGTTGACCCAAGAAGTGATCAAGACTATCCGTGACATTATCAGCATGAATCCGTTGTACCGGGAATCTCTCCAGCAAATGTTGAATCAAGGCCAGCGAGTGGTGGATAATCCTGTGTACTTGTCCGACCTGGGAGCGGCACTCACAGGGGCAGAGCCGGCCGAGTTGCAGCAAGTGCTGGAGGAAACTGACGTGAGTTTTATCGACGGTACTCCTGGCTCAGTGGTCGTGTGGTCTAAGGCGTCACTCTCGTAATAGATTAGACAGGGAGATCAAGGTTCGACTCTTGGGATGGTGCACCGAGGGTGGGTTTATTAAATGGTTTTCCAATCTTCCTCCACATTAATGTGATTATACTTCCTCTTAATTCAGTCTTAATCTTCCCTAATACACTATTGTAACTAGTATATATGTGTATAATCTAAACAGGTACTAAGATGCAATGCTAGAAAAAAAGTCAACAATTATTAGAGTTGTGTATTCTATTTTACACTCTCTGGTCATAATTATTTCAAGTAGTCCTTGATTTTATATATATATATATATATATATATATATGACCAGAGAGTGTAAAATAGAATACACAACTCTAATAATTGTTGACTTTTTTTCTAGCATTGCATCTTAGTACCTGTTTATATTATACACATATATACTAGTTACAATAGTGTATTAGGGAAGATTAAGACTGAATTAAGAGGAAGTATAATTATATTAATATTACATTATATATATATATAGTTTAACAAATTATACCTGTCTTGGTGGCTTAGTTAGCTAACGAGCTAGTTTCTTGTTGAGCTAGACTGCAGAGGACGAGGAGATCGAAGATCGAAGTTCGAATCTCGGTTGGGTGAACTGAGAGTAGTTTTTCATAAATGATTTTCCATTCTCCTTCCACACAAATGTGGGTTCACTTCCTCTATATTCAACCTTCCCGATTCATAATCCTATAGTGCAATTAGTACTTAAGCATATAACCCGAACGGGTGGTAAGGCGCGGTGCTAGCTAAATATATTTTTTTAAACAAATTATGAAGTGTTTAACCCTTTGGTGAGTATAGTTTTAATATAGTACAATATCCCCGTGGAGTGAGGTTTTTGGTGAAAATTAAATATATTTTTAGTTCTGCATATTAGTTTTAAAATTATTTATTGCAGTTTCCAAAGTAGTTATAAAATAAAAAAAAAAAATATCTAGGAAAAAAATTACCATTTCAAATACAATTCAGAGAGTTTAAAAATTTGTTTTTGTGTGAAATGTGGTGAAGCATGGATGGATGCAAAGTCCTACATCACATTCCACACACATCCACATAGTTTCTTTCCGCTCTGGCTGTGAAAATTGGCATTATTTTGCCACCGAAATGTGTCATGCATTGTTGGCTGAACATCTGTTCTCACCTGTATTTGTGTCATATTGTTATCGGCATCAACTTCATGTTCAGGTTCCCGCTCAGATGAACGAGATGAAACTCCGTCATCACTCTCATTTATGTCACTCATATCACTCGCGGATTCCCAATTTGAAATTATTTCATTCAACTCTTTTTCTGTGAGCATTCGTCTTTTGCGCGAAGATGCCATGATAAATACAACAATATAAAACTATAATAAGATTATACACATTCCAGCGTGGCAACTACCTTTTTATTTATAAATATGTGAGTTTCCTCCATAAATAAAACAATAATAAAAACTAAGGTATAAACATGAATGTTCATGTGCGGCCACTATCTTTATAAACAATGATACAGCAAAAAAAACTGTCACAAATAAATCATGTGAAAACACAACTACTAAAATAAACATCGATTTAGTCAACCAGTTGTTTATGTAAAGAAGAACGTCCCCCGTTTTGTGTTAAGGTCAGTAGAGTCATATATTAGCAAATATATAAATTAGTAAATGTCAAAAATAGTTTCTTTAACATAACATAGATAGCAGCAGAGAATTAACATGGTTGAACGTTTATTTACGGCCATACTAATTTAGACAAACATGAAAACGTATATTTACGTGTATACTCCTAGGAAGCCATAACAAAATGAACGTAAATATACGTTCATACTCACCAAAGGGTTAACTAGCGCGATAACCGGGTGTTTGCATTAAACACTCCCCACTTCTCCCAAACTTAAAATTCTGGTTGTATTATTTTATGGTTTCACATCCCTTCAATAGGGAATGATTGTTTGGAATTGAAATTCCTCCTCCTCATGTTTCTTTAGATTAGCCTCTGTCTTTTCACCTGTCCGGACCATCCACGCATATACACTGAGAGGGTAGGGCTTGTTAAGGCACACATGAATAGATATGTACCTGCATTTGAGTGGAGTGATAGATTGAGAAACCACTCGCATTTATAGCTGACCAGGATTCAAACCTCTATTACCCAATCACCGGCAGTCCAGTCTTCAAGGAATAGATAAACTCTCCAATTGGAAAAAATAGTATGTTTAGTTGGAACTGCTTTCAAAACTCTTCTACTGCTAATTTAGGGCTTAGCCCAATATAATTAAAGCACATACAGCAAAACCCTGTTAAAGAGAAACCCGGTAGTCCAAAAATTTGGATAATTTTAACACACTTTTTGAAAAATTGAAAAAATGAATTTAAATTAAATATATTTTATTGGTCAATGAGCTCAAATTTAAAAGAAAGTTGTAAGAAATGGTGATATCTGATAATAAATGCTTAATATTTACATGTTATAGTAAACACAATGTGTTTTCCCATAACTACAAATAATTACAGTACATATTACCTTTATACATCAGTTTAATAAATGAAAATGTGTTAAAACTCATTCAACTGTAATCGAAAATTCATGAAAATACTGTACCCCAGTATTCTACCACTTAAACTGAATAAGCTTCGATCCCAATCAGTTTGGATTAACAAGATTCTAGTGTACTCAACAACCAGATCCCGGACCATTAATTTAATTCCTAAACCGAATGTATGAATGTTATAATTAATACCTTATTGCAAAAAAGTAAACATTTAGGTACTATCTATTTTTTTATAGCAGCTTAATAATTAATGTTGTGAAATAAACCTCGTATGTTTCATATATTTTATAAAATTGAGATTTTGGATTCAGTATTTTTAGGTAAAACTAATATTCGAACATGTAAAATGGTGAAGTCGATCTCTCTCCAACTATAACCATATTTGTATCGTTTGAAAATGTCAAATTGAAACACCGTGAAAATTGTGATTCTTCTCTGTTGCAAACTGTTGCATTGTGGTCGAACAGATCCCGAAGCGGCTGATGCTGTCCCTGTCGTTACTGAAGAAGGAGTTTGAGCTGAGCAAGTTGCAACAGAAGATTGGCCGCGAGGTGGAGGAGAAAGTGAAGCAACAGCACAGGAAGTATATCTTGCAGGAGCAACTCAAGGTCATCAAGAAGGAACTAGGGCTGGAGAAGGATGACAAGGACGCTATCGAGGAGAAGTTCAGGGAGAGGATCAAGGTGAGTGCTCTACCACAAACACTTAATGACATCTACATTTCTTTTTACTTTTAAGCTATACATTTGAAAGAGGTTACAGAAAAAAGTTACAAATATTTAAAAAGACATACAGTTTTGCCACAAGACAAAGAAACAACTTGTTAGCAGAGAATGTGGGATGTGAAACTTATTCACCTACAAGTGGAAATCACAAATCAGCACGAACGAGGGGAAAGGATCTTTTGTTTTTCTTTCTTTATTATTGTATTGTACTTTTAGTGGTTTCTTAGCTCAATTTTTTTTTTAATTTGTGACAATCTTGAGTGATATTTTTATAAAGCTCCCAATTAGTAGGTTGAGTTGAGCTTGGATTGAATTAATATTTATTTTAAAAACTTCATCATCATCATCAATTGTTTCCAGCCTGTGGCTAGGTCAGTTTAGAAAATTATCTCTATCTCCCTTTATCCTTTCACCATTCTTCTCCTCTCACTTGAACACTTTCTGTTATCTGCTCCTCCCATCTTAGTTATGTTAAAAATATATTTATTTACATGATTATAATTTTTTTTAATAAAATAAGAGAGACATTTAAAATAAAATAAAATATGGTTTAAACTTGAAAGACTTGAAAAATCAAACCACAGTAAATTATAAAGTTAACTTTTAACTATATTACAATAGTAACAAAAACATTATTTATGATACAGCTCGCTTTAGTTGCTGTATGGTATAATGTGTCACTTTGTAATAGATTGAACTGCCGATGACGGGGAACTTGAAGTTCGATCTCGGTCAGGTGTACTGAGGGTGGCATTTATTAAATGGTTTTCCACTTCACACAAATGTGTGTACACTTTCTCTAAATTCACCCTTCCTCATCCCAATCACATCACAGATTCACAGATCAGAGTAATTATCGGTACTATATAGGTGTATAACCCAAATGGGTAGTATAATGCACTGCTAAAAAAGATACAACTCGACATTCTTCTTAAGTGCAGTTCCCCCTTGTGCATACATATGAAGCACAGCTGTTTACTTGGTGCTCACCTATTAGAGAGAGAAGATTCAGCATTAATGGTGTTTAAGATGTAGGCTACAGTAGCCCCATGGCTTCTTTGGCGCTGACTGACAGCTCACAGCTGACTTCTGACACTCAACATTTAGGTATATACCTAAGTTTTGACTGTCAAAAGTGACAGCTGCTATACACATGTTTTTGCAGATCATATGGTTTGGCTTAGGGATTCATAATTTGGTCTGGCAACTTTTCAAAGCCGTCAGCTGTCAGTCAGCACAAAAGAAGCCATGGGGCTACTGTACATAGTATACTTTTACATTGAGATGTACTTGAGACAGTCTTGCAGTAAGCTAGTTGTATTCTAACAGTCTTACAGAGAGTTGAGAGAAATGCCTTCCTATCTTTTTCTTCTCTTCATACCTTCCTTCATTCAATGACTAGTTTACTCAGTGGCTGACCTTGACATTCAAATGTCCATCTTCACAATACCCCCTTTGTTGGGCTCTACTCCTCTCCCCCCAACTGTCCATTATTTCACAAAATGTAAGCCCATAAATCAGCTGGTCCTGAGTATCTCGAAAATCTGAATACTCCCAGATCCCTGGATTCTTGTTCTCACATGTAATATTTATTATTGCAGGAAAAAGTTGTGCCAAAAGCTGTAATGGAAGTTTTGGAAGAGGAACTGAGCAAACTCAGCTTTTTGGAGAGTCACTCATCCGAGTTCAAGTGAGTTTACCTTTAAAAAGTGAGTTTTGAACAAGGACGTAGCATAGTTTTAATACAGAACAAATGTTTATTTGGTAAAATAAAGAAGCAATTACAATAACTTTTTTTCTATCCAGTGCTTTTCCAAAACTTCGTATGTTTTGGTATTCATACAATAGTAAACATTTCATCTTTGTTCTGGATATTTTGTTAGCTTCTACTTGGCTTCAAGAATATTTTTCAGCTTTGACAACTAAGGAGCTTCTCGAATAATAACTATTGGAGGCTAAAATACATATTTATATTCATTTTGTACTCAAATGTAAATTACAAACAAATGTTTTCATGGCAGAAACATGCAGTACTGTAATTGAATTGTATGTCTGATATTTACCGTACTTGAAACATCATCTGAGATTAAACTATGTTAAATATGTGCAGTGGATTTTCCCCCCCAGAATCAGGGAGTTTATAAAAAATATTTGAACCTTGATTCAACTTCAAGACTATTTCATATACAGTAAAGAGATGGAAGGCACCAGAAAAACACAGGACATTTTTTATCTCTAAAAAAAACCACATAAAACTTGGCAAAATATAGTAAAAAATATTGGAATATAATTTGTTAATTTGGAACATTTAATTGAAAGCTTAAAAGTTAAAATAGTAGATCTTTGGATGGACAAAAAAGTGAATTGAAGAATTAATACGCTGATTCAAACATGTTTCATTACTTCTTAAACAAGAGTTACTATGCGACAGAAGATGTATTTTCCCAACAATCTTAAATCATCCTGTTTTATACATAAGTTAAATTATTTCACACTTAAGTCATTTCGTTTAAAAAATAGAATTTCACTACTCTTTTCTTCAATCTAAGCCGCCTAAAAAACACAGGAAAATTGGTAGTAAGAAACTAGAGGCGACCTTGCAGTAACTTGACATTCAGCTTCGCTTTTGATTAAAAAAAGAAAATAAACTTCGCCGAACCTCTGCTAAATTGTTTAAAACAAACCACATCAACTCTAGACATTTCAATGTAATTTAAACCAAAGTATTAAAAAAAGCAATACTTAAAATGCTTAGCACCTTTTTTTTCTCTTCCTATTAAGGTATCCAGTGTTGATGTCACCCTTGTTAAGACCTGTTTCTGTTTGTCTACAGTGTGACAAGGAACTATTTGGATTGGCTGACGTCGCTGCCCTGGGGAATCACAAGTCCTGAAAATTTGGACTTGCAAAGAGCAATCACCATACTAGACGAGGACCACTATGGAATGGAGGACATCAAAAAGAGGGTTCTAGGTGAGTATTCAGTTTGAAACTGGAGCAAACCTGTTTCAAAACAATCATTGGGGCATCAAACTCACTCTCCATCAAGTTGGTCACTAACTTATCGCTGTGTGCAGAACATTCTCTTATAGCAAATGTTCGAGGGATTGGGGTAGATCCTATAAAATACGTGCCTGGTCTTGAAAGTATGTAGACTGGGGTGAAAAATTACGAAACTCCAACCATAAAAATATAAACAACCGAAATACACAATTTATGGTAAATTATTGCCATTCTGAGCTTTTATATACATTACAAATCTTAGGTAATTTAGTTCTGTTTGATGAAGACCTCTTTTTGAGGTATTTTTTTATATTTGGAAGAAGGTACAGGAACGGTGAATAGAAGTAATTTAATTGTATGTTGTAACAATAACTAGGGGTCTGCGAGGTTGGGTTTTTTAATTTGGGTTGATTATTTCTAAAAACTCCCGAGCTCAAGCTGAGTTTGAATATATTCACAATTTTAAAACGTAAAGAGTAGATATTTGTTTATTTTAAATGTAAATTTCAGATTTAAAAAATATACTAAAACATATGTTTTTAAAATATGAACACTCATTTTTATAAATATAAATACTTTTAGAAGAAAAAAAAGTTAATAAACGGAAATATCGGGTTTTAAATTATAAATAACACTTTAAAAAAATACAATTAAAAAAAATAAGAACAACACTAAACAAATAGGGCTTAATAGAAAAGATAATTAAAATGGTTTCATACACTCGTGTCTTTAAGGACATTAAAATTACACTAACAATTATAAAAAAAGCAATAAAATTAATAATTGCACGATGGTAATAAGATAGTGTAGAAACACTGCACAATAATGTAAGCTAAGTGATAGTGAAGGAAATCAAACTTAAATCATAGGTTATGCCTAGATAAAAAAAAACACCCTTCCCTCTTCATTTATTCAAACACTTTTACACTTACCACTTCTTCAAAACTTCCACATTAGCACATTGCTTAGAATTTTCAGAAGTTTTACTTTTTCACTAATATATCTTCATAGGAAAAATAAATATTTCTGAAAATTCAAAACAATGTGCAACTGTGGAAGTTTGAAAAAGTGGGAAATGTAAAAGTGTAAGAAGAAATAGGTAAGTGTGTTTGTTTATATCTATGCCTAACCTAACTATCCTTTTAGGTTGGCTTCCTTCACTATCACTTTACATTATTGTGCACTGTGTTTCTACACTGTCTTGATACAAAGTTAATTTTATAATAAAGGAAAGTGATAACACTAAAGAAAAAGGAAAAATAAACTATTAAGAGTAAATTTGATGAAGAAAGCCCACCTAGGGAAAGAGGAAAAATGTGGGAAGAATCCAATGCACAAAGGTGACATCTTCTTCCTTTCTTCTGTCTTCTATAGTAGAAGTAGTCACACACACATTTTAACACAAATATCATAATATTTCGGCATTGTTGCCTTTATCAAACACAAAGAAGAAGAAAGTACATAGTACACAAACAATGGATTACTCCATTTTA
>CABFVX010000561.1:128479-145260 GCA_902151425.1 Timema shepardi
ATTATCATTATTTTCTTATCTATTATTATTTTTATCATCAGCATCATCAGTTTTCTATAAATATTAACATTAATCAAGGAATTTATCTTTGCTCCCAAAAACAGTTGGTACAATGTGTTTCTAACAGTTTCTTTTTAAAAATCTAAAATGGAGTAATCCATTGTTTGTGTACTATGTACTTTCTTCTTCTTTGTGTTTGATAAAGGCAACAATGCCGAAATATTATGATATTTGTGTTAAAATGTGTGTGTGACTACTTCTACTATAGAAGACAGAAGAAAGGAAGAAGATGTCACCTTTGTGCATTGGATTCTTCCCACATTTTTCCTCTTTCCCTAGGTGGGCTTTCTTCATCAAATTTACTCTTAATAGTTTATTTTTCCTTTTTCTTTAGTGTTATCACTTTCCTTTATTATAAAATTATCTAGCCATTGGGCCACCTCATTTTTAAACTTGATACAAAGTTAATAAAACTGATGTTTTAATACGCTAATATTTCCCCAAAATGTGCTTCAGTAACTTAATTTACCCTACAAGAAAACGTAAGAATCATAAACAGTTATAAATTTGAAGCGCTTTGTATTTCATTTATTCTTCCTTAGTGTAATCGTGCATGATTACGTTTTTTGTTACATTTACATTCCTCTATGCGCAGTTGCACATGCGTGTTGTACGGGCTCTTGTTAGATATTATTTTATTGAGAAATTTACTTCCATTCAATTTTTAATGGTTATAAAAAATTGATGCTCATACTTTAAAATTAAAATTAATATGATTTAAATAATATTTCTAGCAAACAATATGAAATAGTAAGTGCTTTTTATTTTAATAGAAATGTGGTAAGCTTTGTAAAATATATATATTGCAATAAATAAGATCAACATTGATTTTAGACAGGTTAACCAACATAATTCTTTAACTAAATAATAACTAAACTAGTGCTAGTATTGTAGCTAAACGTATTAATTGATAAGAGTTTTAAATATCTTAAGTTTGAAAACATTTAATACAATATGTATTATATTCTTGATATTACATTTTTAATCCAACATAAATTATCTTAGAAAAGAGACCAGGTAAAAATAGTAAAAAAGAATCATTCAATTATTTAGTAATCTACTTAGCTATTTTTATTTTCATTGCTTTGTCATGGAAATACAAGTAAACAATTTCAATCAAGTATAACTCAAAATGAACAATAATATTGAATAAATTTACTGGTCGAAAATGGGTTTTAAAGCTCTATTACATTATTAATGTGAAAATTGATATTAATTTTTAACAATTTATTAAGTAACTGAATGATTTATAAGTGTAAATGCTGATATTATTTCAATTAAATAGCTATACTTACTCTTATGTTTTAAAAAAATTGATTAAGAACATCAAGTGAAAGCTCGAAAATGACGAGCCTACAAAACTTTTGATCTCTATCTCAAGCTTAAAGGACGAGCTTGGCTCGAAGCTTGGGATCCGATTACTCGCAGAGCCCTAACAATAACTTTTTGTGTCAGTATAAAACAAAATATTACAAACAATTGGCCAATAAAACATTTTCCAAGTCATTTTAGTGCATATGGTTATATAAATAAATAAACACAATATAATACTTTTTCATTCAAGCATAAAATTAAACTAACAACTAACAAAAAAAAAAGTCAAACTTTGATCAGGCTTTGAGACTATATCAAATACTCAATTTGAGTTTGTTTCGAACTATAGAAGTGGACGTTGCACTCCTTAAAGAAGACCATCGCGGGTATAAAAAGTTTGAATGTTTCTTGTTGTTTTTCAGAGTTTATTGCTGTGAGTCAGTTGAAAGGCAGCACTCAGGGTAAAATCCTTTGTTTCTATGGCCCCCCGGGGGTAGGGAAGACCAGCATTGCTCACTCAATAGCGAGAGCCTTGAATAGAGAGGTAAGTTGAAACTGGAACAGTGTCGCTCAGATATTAGAAGTAATTTGTCATTTGTCACTGACCCATGTTTTAAACTATGCTTTTTATGCAGATATATTCGTTTTAAAAGCTAAATAAAACATCGACTTAATCATCTGGCATTTACTTGTGTTTTCTCGAGTATGGGTAGACCAAGAAAGAGAAGGGAGGAGCAGATAACGGAAAGTGTTCAAGTGAGAGGAGAAGAATGGAATGAATTAAATTAGGAAGAGAGGTGGAAAGATAAAGGAAAATGTGGGCATTTTACTAAACCGACCCGGTCACAGTCTGGTAACAGATGATGATGATGATGATGGTGATGGACTTAATAATTGTGAAAAGTAGTCCTGAATAAGCTTGCATAGAGGCTCGGAATTTTTAATACAAATCTGGATCTTGCTAGGATTCATATTTAATTTGAAATTCTAAATCTTAATAGTTAGCTTGGTTTTCTCTGTCCCTTTAAAATGATTAATACTGTATCACAATAAAAAAAGCACAATTTCCAAGACTAGAATATCCTTGATCATGTTTACAGTTGTATTTGCTTTAGTGTTAATAGGCTCTATTTAATGAAACATCTTTGTCTGTTTGTTAAAAGTTGTGTACATTTCCAGTATTTCAGGTTCAGTGTGGGCGGAATGACCGACGTGGCCGAGATAAAAGGTCATCGGCGAACATACGTGGGGGCCATGCCTGGGAAAGTGATCCAATGCCTTAAAAAAACAAAGACTGAAAACCCTCTGGTTCTGATCGACGAGGTCGACAAGATCGGAAAGTAGGTCACTTAATAAAATAATCCTGGGATTTTTGAAAGCTTAAAAAATGTATATTTTTACTGAATATTAGTTGAATGTTTTTCTTCTTGATATTTTATGATATGTTTGTTGTTGTGTTTCCAGGGGGTACCAAGGGGATCCATCTTCTGCTCTTCTGGAAATGCTGGATCCGGAACAGAATGCCAATTTCCTTGACCACTACCTTGACGTGGCTGTGGACCTTTCCAAGGTCGGATATTTGGAAATATGCACACTAGATGTTTTTTTGCACGATGTCTTGATGCCCTTTCATGTTATATACACACATTAATAACTACACCAATAAAATAGAAATGAGGGTAGAATTGTAGAGATTTATTGTTTTAGCACTGCATTGCACTGCCTGTATGGGTTTTACGCAATCTCGCATGTATTTATTATTATTATATTTCTTACCACTGAATCCTACCACCCTTTGGGTTCTACACACATGTTTTAATCACGCTTTTCAACTTTAACTCAGTCGGTAACATGTCTGTCTACTGCGCTAAGGTTTCGATGCCCAATATGGCTGAAAAAATTGATCATTGATGAAATCCAGGATTCCTCTTTCATAGCGATGAACTAACAGCTGGAGAATGGATGTTGTGTCTGTCCTAGCTATAATTTAGTTTATAAGTCGTGTGTTGATATAATCAGTAGGTTCAGAAACTGTGTGTTAAATACCTCAAATAAATGAAAATGAAAAATATTAATCACGCTAAAGTGCTAGGTATGAGGAAGGTGGAGTTTAGTGGGAGTGTACCCAAATTTGTGTGGTTGGAGAGTGGGAAACCATTAAGGAAAAGCCACCCTTAGTGCGCTCAACCAGGATTCTAATCTCAAACTCCTCGTTATCGGTAGTCCAGTCTATTCAAGAGTGACACCTTAGACGGTTTGCCCATCGATGCCGGCCTCTTTAGTTAGCACAGTTGTGTGGTTGTGGTGTACAAACCTAATGTTGCAACTTTTTCTCCCTCTTCAGAAATTAGGGTAAAGGGTTTTTATCTTTGGTTTTTGTAGGTATTGTTCATTTGCACTGCCAATATAGTCGACACCATTCCTGAGCCGTTGAGAGACCGCATGGAGATGATAGACATGTCTGGTTATGTCGCGGAGGAAAAATTGGCCATCGCCCGGCAATATCTGGTGCCGCAAGCCATGAAGGATTCTGGACTGAAAAGTGACCATGTGAGTTGTGGAAAATGTGGAGATAAAAATGCTCGCATAGGTTATAGTTAGTTATCAAAGAAAACCTCTCATTGCATGTTCTTTGCAAGACTATTTTGTCTTGGGGGAAGTGACAGCTTTCAGCTAAGCTTTATTCTTGAAATAGGTAAAAATTGATACATTCCTATAACCATTTTCAAAATATTTACATGTAAAGTCATGTGATCTGCAGCTGTCACTTTTGATAGATCATTATCAGGGCCCGGAAGTTGATTATATGGTATCTGTTTTCTGTGAAGTCATTCACAATGGTAACTTGTATATAAACACATTATATAAAACCCTGATATCAAAAACATGACTTTTATTATGCATTTTTTTGTGTGTGCATAATAGAAGGATTTTACAGTTTATGCCATTTTGTGACATTTATGGAATTTTTTTTTTTGCATTGTTCTTGTTTTTAGTCTTATCATGCATTTTATGTCATTTTTAAAATCATTACCTAAAAATCGTAACACAACGGATGATCTTTTAATGCATAAATTAATTATTTCCATTTACTTGGAGCATTCATTTTCTTGTGCAATTTGATTTTTGTACTTGTCAAGAATATAAAAATAAATTTTTTCAGGATATCAACTTCCGAGCCTTGATCATTATAATTACCTGTTTGTATAGCAATTATAATAATATTGTATTATGTATGAAATAAAGTGAATTGAGAAAAAAAATTCGTAATAAATAAAATTATAGAATATTATGAAAATAGTAGAGCACAAATAAAAGTAAAAACACTAACACATATTTACACACACATCAATATTTCGATGCTATTATATCATCTTCCTCAGGAATTAGTAGTAGACTGAACAGGATGTTTATGATGATTGATGTGTGTGTAAATATGCGTTAGTGTTTTTACTTTTATTTGTGCTCTACCATTTTTTAAATAATGTATAATAATTTTGTTGTTGAGCACAAAATATGTAGTTCCTAAAAAGCTCTTTCTACGATAATTATACTTCAGCAATGAAAATTGTTTTAGTTATAAACTCGTGTGAAACAAGATTATCCTGAAAATTTGCACACACATAAATTTAACTCTTCATTACCACTTCACACTTTACATTGCTGCCATTGGACAAATAGATAATGGTTGCCTCTTAAAGAAAATCGATCGTTACCGCCTAATCCCCCGACCTAGGTTTCATTATATCGGAACTCATCAGGGAGGAGTGTGAAATGCAACCTCCTAAAAGAGGAAACCAAAAACAAAACACAAAAGGGAGAAATTGGGGAAAATTGTAAAGAATGTTAGAACACATAGATAGGAACATGTAAAAGGTATAACGTAAAGGACAAACACAAGAAAAGGACATTAAATGTGATTATATAATATATCTCTGTAAGGAAAACCTCTTTTCACTTTTGTATCCGCTTTTCCTAAACCTTCTAAATATAATACAATTACCTCATAAAGCGAAAAGAGGTTTTCCTTAGCGAGACTCTCTTCATTACCAGTAATAACCAACAAGTTTAATCAGCCATTGTCCTATTGTTTATCGATAAATTGACTATGTATTTATAAATTTAATAATGCAGGAGAAGGTACAGGAAAGAGAGATTAGAACTTTTAACAAAAATAACACTCTTATTTGTTCTTATTTCTCTTTTCATATAAATTTCTTTTGTACAATATTATTAATTACTATGTGTTTACAAAATGATGAGGTTTACCTTAAATAGTTAGTTACACACCTTTTAATCAATAGTACGCAAAGTTATAGGGTTGCGCAAAGCTTTAAAAACTTTACTTCGCTATGAATATTTGTCAATTTCGACCTCGATTCAAAAGTAAGATTCTTAATTCGACAATTACGAAGCTTCAATATTAAAAATATTTGTTTCTATAATGTACATTTATGTTCAATTTTTTTTCCTTTCAATTTGGTTTGTTATTTATTTCATAAATTAATCTTGACATGACAAAAATGTTTAATAATTAAATTATATTTTGTGATTCTAGCACATTTTATCATTTTATGACAGAATATGTTGAATGTTTGCATTAAAGCATTTTGTAAACTATATTTAATACCTCAAATTACTTATACAACAAATAATACTTTTTTCCAACATTCAACTTTTTTTTAATACTCAAACTTTGATTTGGCCTCAGGAATATTTCATTTGTATGATTCGACTTTGCTTTGAACTTAAAAAGTGAACCCCGCATGCCTCTATAAAGTTACATAATACTATAATATTGTTTTATTTTGGTTGTCGGTAATTACCGGTATTTTCTATCTTATTCCAGGTAGAAATACACGACGAAGCACTAAACACACTCATCAAGTCGTATTGTCGAGAAAGTGGTGTGAGAAACCTTCAAAAACATATTGAAAAGGTAAAAAAACAACAGTCTTTTCAAAAGTTCAAAGCCTCACACACTTAGTTTATAAACCACTCTATTGGTGGTCGTGTACACAAAGGTGTCAGTCCCTACTGGTCTGGTTTGCTGGTGACATGGAGTTTGATGTTAGATACTGGCCAGGTTTTTCCTAAGAAATTTCATGCTCTTCCTTTAAACAAATGCAGGCTCATTTTCTCTAAAGTTATACCCTCACTGTCCCTATCCCATTAATTTAAATATGTGGATATCTTGGACGGTCAGTAAGATGTGCCTTGAAATAAAATAACTCATTTATATTTTATATTTTTTTTAGCACACCATCTTACTACCCATTTAGGTTATATGCTTAGATAATAATTATGCCCATGGTTTTAGGAATTAGGTAAGCTATATGTAGACGATGTGTACTAGCATTTGTGTGGAAAACTATTTCGGAAAAACCACCCTCGTTACACCCAACAAAGATTCGAACCTCAATCTCCCTTTCATCGGCAGTGATAGTCTAGTGCGAGAGTAGCATCTTGGACCATGTGACCACAAAAGCTGGTAACTCAATAAGTTTTTAAACTTAGGGGTGTGACAAATACTTCTCTATTACTACTTTAACTAAAAAAAACCCTCTCTCTATTCAAAAGTGACTTGAACTTGAACAAAGCCAACTCGATAAACCCTAATTAAATGTTTGTCAGCCTGTGACCTACATTTCCCTCTGTCCTTCCAACATTCTTCCTCCTTTATTTGCTTCCATTATTTCCCTCTCACTCACACACTTGCTATTATCTGCTCTTCTAATCAGTTTTATAGTCAGACTTGGTATGTCTAGATTGCAGGACTATACTAAATACAGGACGTAACCTATCTAGATCATACCATCTTAGCCTTTTTTCCTCTACTATCTCCTGTACTCCCTGTACCCCCACTCTTTCCCGGATAATTTCATTCCTAATCCTATTTTGTCTCCCAAACTTAATTCCCATGGCCAAATTTCTCTTACATTCAATGACCATGTTTCTGCTATTTTTGTAACTGTGAGTACAAAGTATCCCCTATACTAACTGAATCTATTCCAGGTTGTGAGGAAAGTGGCGTACAAGGTCGTCAAACAGGAAGCCACCAAGGTGGACGTGATGCCCACAAATCTCCAGGACTTTGTGGGTAAACCCGTTTTCACGCATGACCGCATGTATGACAGGACACCGGCTGGTGTAGTTATGGGCCTCGCCTGGACTGCTATGGGTAATATTAACTATTCATCGGAATAATCATAGTAATTCCTCACCTGTGTAAACTTACTCAACACCATCCCGGCTCATTGTATTTTCATCCAGGTGGCTCAACATTGTTTATCGAGACGACGACAAGGCGGCCGTTGGAAGAAAACAGCGAGGGTTCCCTGGAGATTACGGGTCACTTGGGAGATGTGATGAAAGAGTCTGCCAAGATTGCGTTAACAGTTGCGAGAAACTTTATGACTCAAACTGATCCCAAGAATACTTTCCTCAACAATAGTCACCTGCACCTACATGTGCCCGAGGTAACAATTAATGTTGTGGACATTTAGGATAGGTTAACGGAAAGCTTCTTTGACAGTGTGAGTTTATATTTTGATAAATTTGTCAATTCAAAACTACAAATATTGATCTTAAGGAATAAAAATAAGTATAAAATTAAAATAAAATATTTACTCCCTATAATAATACTATAAGTTTTTATTTCTAAGCCAAAGTCTGAGTTGCTACATTTTTACTGACTCTACCCAAAATTACTTACGACACAGATTCCACAGCCCCGGTTTTAAACATCTGAATAATTATCTAACTTCTTAAATGCAGTAGAGTAGAATCATTTTTAAAAAAAAGACATAGATTAAATATTTCCCGTTTTTCTCAATTTCACCAATTGATTTTAATCTCAATTTTTTGTTTCTTGATTTTAATTCTTCCATATTTTCTCACACCACACAACCTCACAATAACATTAGTATGTTATTTTATTTTATATCACTTGCTTCAGTGGCATAGTTGGCTAACGCGCTGGTTTCGTGTTGTGCCAGATTGCCAAGGACGAGCAGATTGAGGTTTGAGTCTCAGTCAAGTAAACTGGGGGTGGTTTTTCCTAAATAGTTTTCCACCTCTAAATTTAACCTTCCCAATACCTAATCCATTAGAATAACAAGTAGTAAGACGTGGTGCAAAATTATATAAATATATAATATATATTTTTATGCTGGACTGTAATGTATTTGAAATACAAACACACAGTAAAAAATAACATATGTCGCCCATGTTTGATTTGTGTAAGAGCACTAGAACACAAAGGTCATGTTGAGTACATTTAAAATTTGCCAGCACTGAAGTCACAATCACCATCAGTTTATTGTTCCAGTGGACCGGGTACAATTTGTGAGTCTCTTCCATTTCTTTCTATATAGATACATTTCTTCATCAGTTATGGCCCTCCAGTCAACATTCTCCTGGATGTCTTCCTTTACAGCGTCCATACCTCTTCTTCTCGGTCTTCTCCCGACTACCTCCTTGTCCACTTCCTCACTACTCTTCCGATCCCAATCCTCTTCACCTGCCCAAACAATCCTATCCTTNCAATCCTCTTCACATGACCAAACCATTCTATCCTTGATCTGGTGATTTTTTCACTTAAGGGCTCTAGTCTGTGTTCATATAACATCATTTCTTATTTTGTCTCTTTTAGTCTTTTCCATCATGGTGCGGAGAAAAAGCTCTAAAGTTAAACTAAAAAATAATGGTCACATTTAAAACATAACTAATTCTCAATATTTCTGTTTTGTTTGGATACCAGAACTTTAATTTAATGTGATTTGAGACCTAAGAACAAAGATATCTAAAATTATTCTAGATACTTTTATTACCAAATTTAACATATTTAGCTTATTTGTTATTTTAATAATATTATATATTCTTAGAAATTTTTTAACAACTCATTAATATTTTTAGCTTTGTCTACATTTATATGTCAAAGGTGGTCTAGGGGTAAGGTGTCGGATTTCTGTGCTGGGGTCCGGGGTTCAATTCTCGGTCCCAGCACAGATTTATCTGATTGCCAAACCCTTCCTTCACCTCTGACAAGACGTGTATTAATCACAACTTGTGAATGTGGGGAATGCCAGGCCTCCACCATGGTTTAGATCCCACGTTAAACTGTAGGTCCTCCATTTCATCTCACAATTACCCTACCATTACACGTTAGTGTAAGTGCGTATAACCCGAACGGGTAGCAAAACGCGGTGCTAATAATAATAATAATAATATATGTCAAAATATTTCTACCCAATTTAGGGAGCTACACCCAAAGATGGACCCAGTGCAGGTTGCACTATAGTCACAGCTCTGCTCTCATTGGCCATGGGTCAACCAATCAGGCAAGATGTAGCCATGACTGGCGAAGTATCTCTCACAGGCAAGGTTTTGCCTGTGGGTGGAATCAAGGAAAAAACTATTGCGGTGAGTATTGTGTTTATTAAACCTTTAATAAAGGTTGGGGGTTTACAAGGTTTTGATAATATCTGTATTAATTTCAATTTTAAATGTTTTGATTTGATACCTTGAATCAAACCAAACTAGAAAAAATTGACCAGGTTTCAGGCTGTCGCAAAATCCCACAATGTGCTTAAAATATGTTACTATATTTTTAATAAAAATTCTTGTGAGGTAAACTATTAATTATTACCAAATTGATTGGGAAATAAGGCACCTTTTTTAATACCAAAAACAGCTTTTATAAAACCTTTTCATATCCTATGATCACACCTTTGGATAACATGTAACAAATATGTTAACTTTGAGGACTGAAGATATTAAATATGGCGCTCTTTATCGCTTAACATTGACAAGATGAATTATTGTTACGTTAACATCCAATCTAATCTAATCTAATCTGTTTTTTTTTAATGTGTAACTTATTTTTTAACATCATAACTTGATTATATTTAACTAGGATATGATTCAATTCGATAATTATTCTAACTTCACGAATAATATTTGTTGCTTCAATTCAAGATTAGAACGCAAAAAAACCACTTCACAGGTGCTAATAAAAGTTCATACTATCTGATCTATACTTAAGATGGATCAAAACCACAATTTGTTTTTAAATACTACTTGTATCAATGGGCACACAGGTAAGGTGTCAAGCTCAACTAGTTTGATTCAATGGTGACTGGTTTCAAATACTATCCTCATGGATTGAGTATGGCTTTTCCTCAATTGTTTTATACTTTCTATAGACACAAATGTAGGTACATTTCAGTTAAATTATATTGTCCTCATCCCGACCCCATTAGTGTGAGTATACAGATAGCTTGACTGGATAGTAAGTAAGACATTACTAACCCTGTGGTATTAAGAACTCGAAAATTCATTTCCACACTTACAAAAGGATGCCACCTATCCCTATATTTATCTAGTTCTATCCAGTCCCTCTGATTACACCCTATCACTTTCTTGAGCTTGTTCTATCCAGTCCACCTCATTACACCCTATCCCTATCTTAGCCAGTTTTATCCAGCCCCCTTCATTACATCCTATCTCTTTCAGGTCCAATCTAAAGATATCCTCCCATCTACATCTAGGTCATACCAATGGTCTCGCCAGTCAATACTCTGAACAAGGTTCTAGATTCTCCCATTCACGCTGCATGTCTTGTCCACCATATTCTCTGAGATTTGACTATCCTAACAATGTCTTATGTCGTGTACAGGGTATGTAAGTAATACAATCATGAACAAATGTAAATAAAGTTAATATTCGTGTGGCTGTTTACAGGCTAAGCGAGTGGGGGTGAATTGCATAATCCTGCCCGAAGAAAACAAAAAAGACTATAATGATCTTCCATCATACATTAAGGAAGGAGTTGAAGTACACTTCGTGGATAACTACCAAGACATCTTTAAAATTGTTCTCCCAACCCAATGCGAGGCTGTAAACTGATAACTTTTCTCGACTGACGTGTGAAAGTTAAAACATGGTACTTGTTACGATAATTATTTGGCAAAGCTTGTGTTTGTGTGAAGACATAAAGTTAAAAAAATATTATATGCTAATTTATGTAATTAATAGATTTTTAAATAAATAATATAGTTTTTTTTAAATGTGTCACGATTATACACGTGTTGATGATCCATATAATATATCTCTTTCCATATTAATTACCTGTGTATATCACACAAACCTTTTGATTTCCCTCCAGGTACTGACAAAAATATTTTACATAAATACATACCTAAACACGCCGTTGCCTTATGGAGTAGGCCAGAAACTGTGCATATAGCTCAAAAAATAAAAACTCTGTACTTAATCCATCCTTACTAACTTTCTCCACACTTCTCTATCCTTGCATACTCCATTCGCTTCAAAAACATCCATATTCTTAAAACTCTTAATGTCTCTTATCTTAACACATTCGTCTACCACATTTAGCCAGGTCCTACATGGCCTACCCTTTATTTTGATTCACACACTCTACCTTCATATATATGCTTTGTCACTCGATCTCAACATGCCCAAACCCACCTAAGAAATTTTTTTTTCAGCTAATTTATATTAACTAAAAGATTCATAAATTAGACACAGTGTGTACATAGTATTTATTGAGAATTAGATCATTAATACATACATGTGCAGCTGTAGTGACATTTATCATTGCATAATGTTTGTTGAGTATGTCTTGATAAATATCAACTAGGAGCAAGGAATAACATACATTATGTAATAATCATTATATATTAGAAAAATTACCTTTTATAAATACTTTCTCAAACAAGTATAAAAGTTATTTGGAATAAAGCATTAGGCTAAATTGTGGTTTAAATTATGAGGGATAACTAGCACACTTACGTTGGTGGTACTGGAGTAGAAATTGTTTAGATAGAACAATAAAAAAAACACAAACACATTTTAAAGGACAAGCTTTCACTGTCACAATGTGTATAACTCGAACGGGTAGTGAGACGCGGTGCTAATAATAATCACTGTCACAAACAGCATCAGGTCACTTGAGTAGACTGATGCTCTTAGTTTAACTGCAATAATTAAAATAACTGCAGTCCAACCAAAAGCATTAGTTTACTCTCTTGACCTGATGAAGCTGCCTGTGACAGCGCTTTTTTTAGTGTTCTCTCTAAACAATTTCTACTCCAGTATCACCAACGTAAATGTGCTGGCTATAGGCCAGTTCTCACGTATCATTTTCAATGATTCATTTTCCATGAAAAGGAAAGGAATTCGTTCACATGTTTCATTGATCATGATGTGACTGACCAACTAGTGTTTCATTTCGAAGACATCGTTTTACAGAAACCATCTAAAAATGAGTGAAGATAAATTCGAAATATTTTTATAAATAGTGACTCTGAGAAATACAGAGACAAGATAGTGTTATGAGCTCGCCTAAAACTACAAGTAATTCTTGGGTACTCAACCTTAGGGGACAATTTTTCTACACTTTCTGGACTGTATAGATTACCTAAGAATAGTATTTCAGAACTCTTACAACACAATGTCTGTAAATAAGCACCACAAATTTTGTTAAAGGCTGTCGAGTTTGTCAACGCGAGTCGAAAATTGAGAATTAAATCCAATAAAAGTTTGCAAGTGGTCGCAGGTGGTCACAGTGTAGCGTTTAATTAAAATAAATCTTTACATTAAAAAAATAATATCATTAATTCTTGTACATGTTCTCATTGTTCATTTTGTTTTCATTCTTCAATAATGTTCATTAAAATGAACTAAAGTAGAACTCTTTTTCACTTTTAAAGGACGCTTTAAATAATGATTCATACTAATGAAATGAGTGTTCTGACATTCATTTTGTATTTATTTTCAATGATTCATTGGAGATGATTAATTGAAAATTACATGAGAACTGATCTTAACCCTCCTAATTTAAAACAAGTATAAAATTGACTATATAAAATAACTCACATAATACTTAACAATACATTCTGAATGTATTTTTAAAAACTAAAGTTCTCTTTAGTTTTATTTCAGCTGTGTTAATTCTGAATCCTATTATCAGGCTGTATTTGCAATTATTGATCAGGTGACTTAAAATCTTCTTTCCTAATATTTATTTTTATTTTACTATCAGTTCACATCATTCCCACATGCATTGTTAATGTAGCTGGGTATTGGCAAATAAAAGTTCTGGAAAATATAATTTAAAGTGCTTTAACTTAACCTGATTCAATAAACAGCTGCATTTTTTACCAGAAAACTTAGTCTTGCACGTTAACGTTCAACACATCATGGAACACATATTTTTAGGCACAACAGACTTCTTTGGTTGAAAAAGAGAGACAGACATACTTGTACTGATTAAGAGGCTAATTGTGCCTCAAAACTGTATTTTGTGATCAGCTAATTAGACGGTATCACTTCAAATGGTGCCCATCAGCGGCGCGTAACATTTTAATTGCCGCCCAACGGGAACCAATTAATTCAATAACTTTATAATTGGCACCCAAACGCGCGGCACGATAATCCAAATAAGTCAATAACTTTTTAACTGTATCACACAGTTGGCTGGCATGTGATGCACGATCACCATATTTGGTTTTGCTTATAAGCTTTATTTAATAAAAAATATAATTTGTTATTTTTCTAACCTGCTTTGAAAAAGTGGTATTGTTGGTCCTCGAGACAGCAGTTTGGAGTGAAACACTTTTAGCTTTTTTTTCTTTTATGCTACATGAATATGCCCGAACCAAACTGTATTTGAAGTAGTTGGTATTAAGCACCTGATATTCAAACTGTATCTAATTTGTGTAGGATGTAAAGATAAAGATAAACATTAAAAATTTTACTAACTGTGGGGTTAAATTTTTTTTATTGAAGGACTAAGTAAATAAATTATGATATTAAATGCAGATTACTTAGTTATTTGTTAAAATATAAACTAATGACTTCCAATTAAGTACATTCTTCTCTATTTAAATAACTTGAAGGAAACTTTTATGAAAAATAAAATACTGTTTTTTTTTAAATGTACTACCTTTGTGGTCTAGTCGTCAGAGCTCATGGGTTTGATCCCCAGCGCTTCCAAAAAATGTCTGTGTCATAACGATGCCAGACTCAGCCTCGTGAAGACAAATGAGGAGCTACTTGAATAAATAAGTAACAGCTCCCGTCTAGAAAACTGAGATAGGTTTGTCGTGCTGACCATATGACACCCTCTATCCACAAATGTTGGCATAATCGCTAACAGCAGTGGCTGCTCGGTCGGTATATCTCTATTGCAGACTTACACCATGGAGTTTCGCAATGCATGGATAAACAAATTTATTTTATAGATTTTTATTTAAAAAAAAAGGCTATGCCAAGTCACATTACTACTATTCAGTAAATAAACAAATGTGTGAAATTAATTAAAAACGAAAACTTAAACATTTTTCTCCTTATTCTGCACCGCCACCTACAAGTGAAAGGAAAGATGTTCAAACATTACAAGAGTAATGCATTGATTATTTGAGCCACTTGAGCACAGGTTTCAAGGCTGCTTCGTATTCCTCTTGATCTCCATTGTTGTAAATCAGCCAATCCCAATCTGTGACATCGTCAAGCCCACATTCTGATTCAACGTCGTCTACTCCTGCAATCAGTATTACCACGTGTTTGGATCTGCCAAGTTGGTAACATTTGTACACATTATAGTGATTGTAATGTAGTTTGTAATTGTAAGACAAAGGACTTTAATTTTAGAAATCAACTGAATTCAGGAGGAGGTCCAATACACTTGTAACCAAAGTGTGCCAATTGTTGTGTACAGTAAAGCTAGATACCTGTTTCGGTGGCCGCATGGTCTAATATGTTACTATCACAATAGATTGGACTACAGGATACAGGGAGATCAAGGTTTGAATCCTGGTTGGGTCTTCTGAAGTGGTTTTTTCCTAAATGATTTTCCACACCCATACAACATTAACTTAATTAGTAGGCTACATACACATATATTCCGAGCGGGTAGTATATAAAAGTGATAGAAAACAGAAGAAGGGTTGTACTCTCTTAGCTCGATACATTAAAATAAAAGTTTATTACAAAATATCACTCACCTGGGGTAAAAACCCAGCCCCTCTGTGTCCTTATATTGTCACTAGAAGTAATTCTCATACATTTCACGACGTTGCTAAAGTTTTCTCTGAACCACTGCAAGTCACTCTTACGTCTGATGTCGCTTACAATCCAAACAGGCTTCTCAATGGCTGAAACACTCAAATGGCTTACCTTTACAAGTAACATTTTTATGGGGGTTTAAGTAATGGCCTATACATATATTTTAACATTTTCTAAACTTTTGTTAGAGTTTGTGACTTGCTGAATGTAATTTAAATAATTTTAAAAACTAATAAAAGCAGGAGATTCGGACACATTTAATCAGGTTAAATATGTGAATAGATCTTGGTAGGGTTTAGCTACATGAAGGCTGAACTGCCTTTCCTCCTTGTTCATGTGGGGCAAAATGTACCATTAGATAACTCTTTTTGTCACTGCATCTCGCTACATGTTTAGGTTATACACATATGTACACTAATGTGTAAGGAATTAGGCAGATTTAATCTAGAAGAAGGTAGTGCAGACATTTTTTAGAAAAATTGTCCTTAGTACATCTAAACAAGATTCGAACCCCACTCTTCCAGTCTATTGTGAGAATAATACCCCAAACCGTTTTACCCCTGAAGCAGTTAACAAATTAACTATTGGTACAATTAACACTGGTTAATTTAACAACTTAAGCCTGTGAGGGTATAGATGTGGAGCATAATGAGGAAATAAACCTGCATTGCTTAAAGAGCAACCCCATCAGCAATGCCTGACTGGGATTCAAATTTTGGTTCTGATCACTGCTGCTAGATATACAAGTTGAGCACAATGGTGCTAATCCAACTCTACCAGTCGCTAGATTGAAATGAGTATAGTATGTTTGTTGTATAACTTTACCATGAAACATGTCTATAGCAGCTCTGCAGAAATAGCCATAATCTTCTCGACGAATATTTTCTCCCCATTCAATCATTGCCTTTCGATATTTCTCTTTGTATTCACTGGTCCCCTGTAGTGCTTCAAAATCCAAGTTATGCATCTTGGACCAATGACTTTTGATAGGCGCTGAAATCCTCATCAATACTGATTTTTCTGGTTCTATGCTGAAATAAGTTACCAATATTCCGTTAAGTTTGTTATTGTAAACATAACTAGTTTGAAGTTGACAAACATAATTTGCCAACAAATTAATGTACTTTATAATACTTTACTATCAATTTTTTATCCCTGGTATGTGTTTGAAGCTTATTTAAACCATTAATAGCATTAGTTCGAACTTGAAAGGACCAAAAGAAAAAGAAAATTAAGTTTCTTAAAAGGAATTCCTTTATCACCGCTACTTTTACGGCCTAAGTTAATGATTTATAGGACTTTGTCATCAGCCCCTC